>APFE031752108.1:10288-22522 GCA_000404065.3 Pinus taeda | reverse complement strand
TTAGAACGAACTCTCATGAGCTCCATAGTGAAACGGGTCGTTGGGCAGTTCCTAAAACACCATGGATGGAAAGGTTTTTCCATCTCTGTGAGAATACAAACATCGAGGATGAAAATCACTTCCTCTTAGAGTGCCCCACGTACAACCACATTAGGTCTCAGTTTCAAAATCTTTGTTGCAATACTAACCTTCCTAGCCTTTTACATTGTCAAAATTATAGTGAGCTCCGAAGGCTTCTCTCCAAGCTTTTTGAGCATAGGAATAAAATCTTTAATCAAACTAAATAATTAGTTTCTTTAGGTCCGATAGACCAAAATTTGGTCTCAGTGGACGTTAACCACCACCACCACCACCACCATCATCATCATCATCATCATCATTTTTTTTAAATTGTTTTGAATTTTTATTTTATTTTATTTTTTGATAATTAATTAACATTTTTTTAAACAATGTTTTTATTTTTTATTATAAACTTTAAAAAATGGTCTTCTTAAATTTTATATTTAATTTCTTATATTATATATATATATATATATTATATATATATATATATATAATTTTTTATTATTTTTGTATTTAAATTTTTTCATTTTTACAAATTAATTTTGAGATTTTTATTTATTTATTTTTTATGGTTTTTTTTGTTTTTTTTTTTTTTTATATATATTTTATGGAAATTTAATTTATTTTTTGTAGATCTTCCATTTGCCACCCACTGGCCAGTTTGGGCCTCGGGGTCCCGTCGAGGATTTTTTTATTATTAAAGTTTTTAAATTTTTTTTTTTAATGTTGTAATTTTTTTTTTTGTAAGCTGGGGCGGGACTCTTCCGATTTACATGTCCATTTATGTACCCTCTACGGGGAAGGGTAGCCCAAGATTTGAACCCAAGACTTCCGATTCGGTGAGACTTCATTTCCACGGCCCTTGCCGCTTGAGCTACCCCATGTGGACTTTTAATGTTGTAATTTTTATTTTTTATTTGGTTTTTATTTTATTTTTCTTTTTTTTTTTAATTTTACATGGTATAGTTAATTTTTTTACATTTTATGGTTTTTTTAATGTCATTATTATATATTTTTTTTGTCCATGGCTTTTTTTATGTTTTTTAGTTGTTATTATATTATTATTTTTTTTTTAATATTTGAATTTTTGTTTTCTTATGTATCTTTTCTTTTACTAATATATTATATATATATAATACTATATTATATTGTAGGGTATTGTGCGATGCTTGTGTAGCAACCCAATCCCATTATGTGCAATTTGATAGTTGATTTTAAATTTTTCGTTATAGTGAATCGACTCTGCCCCACAATGTGTTAATTTCATGGTTGGTCTTTGAGTTTTCATTACAATGGGTTGAACTCACCTACACTGTGTGTCAATTTGATAGTTGATTTTTAAATTTTTTTCGCAGTGTATCAAGTTGTCTTAGGCTAAGATTTCAAAAATCACTATACATTTAGCATTTAAAAAAAATTACTCTTGGTATAATGACTCTTTCATTTAGGTGTTCATTTTTAAAGGCTTTTTAGTCATAATTTTTGTTCCATAATGTCATGCTTAAAATATTTTAAAATTTTAAGATTGTTTTGTAGTCATAATCTTTGGTTTTAATTCCATTATTGAAAAATTGTCAAGATTTTTAATGTTTTTCTAAGTCGTGATATTTTATCTTTAATGTCCATGCTTGAAAATTGCTGGAATTTTAAGGTCTTTCAAAGAAGTGATATTTTAAATTTAATGTCATGCTTAAAAATCTTTGGAATTTTAAGGGTTCTTCAAAGACGTGATATTTTATCGTTAATGTCATGCTTGAAAATCATTGGAAATTTAAAGTTTTTTAGAGTCACGATATTTTGTTTTTAACGTCATTATTAAAAAGTGTTGAAAATGTACCCTAAAAAAAAAAATTATTCCAGCATCAACACTTTTTTATTTCAAGATGTTTTTTGCACCAAACAAAATGGCTTTTATTGTTTTTTACTGTTATTTTTAAAAAATATTGAAAAATTACTCTGAAAAAATAAAAATAAAAAATAAAAAATAAACAATAAATAAAATTATTTCGACATCAACACTTTTCGATTTCAAGGTGTTTTTTCATGTTTTTTTTGGGATTTTTGGGCTTGAGTAGCCGTTTTGAGGTAATAGTTCACGTTTGATCGGTAACTATGTTGCAGGCTTTGAAGGAAAAGGAGGCACTGCAAACGCATAGTTCCAATCTGGAGTCAGCAGTAGCAGAGGCATGTAAGACAGTGCCTAGGCTTCACATCTCGGATGATGCACAGCCAAAAGCCAAAATCAAAAAACTAGTCGTTGATGCGTGTGAAGCTAAAGAAGAGGTTGGTTGAGTCGTGTTTGAGCTCAACATGAATATTACAGAGTTGTAGTTAAAGTTGTAGCCCACGACTCCACCTGAGGTCCGAGAGCAGCACGGAGCCACGATAAAGGAAGGCATGGCTACCTTGGACGCCATAATCACTGACTGTGCGACATTGTTCGAGTAGGCTATGGAGCTAGTGACCAATCTACAGAAGGATTCGAACCTGCAGACACTGAACACAGAGGTAAGGGATCTGCAGTGGCAATATGATGAAGTCAAGAAAACTGCGTGCTCTATAGCACCAGCACAGTGCCTTGCCAAATTACAGGAGGGAAAGCAACTCCTAGCATAGGTGGATGAAACACATAAGAAGGAGGCCTTGCTAAAGGCTAGATTGCAATCTTGGTTGGACAAGACTTATCAAGTCATGACTACCATTCAGGATAAGCTTAAAGGGCTGCAGCAAAAAAAGAAAATGATGAGGCTCGCCGTAGAAGGACCAGCGACAGAAAAATTGGTTGAGGAAGTGAATCAGGAAGTAACACAGGCTGCCGAAGTTTCAGTGATCCGGGTTGAGTTGGGGGATCTTCACAGTAAGCTCGTAGTGCTAGCAGAGTGACTGGAGGGTGAGTCACGATCTTTGTGTTGGGGACCTATTGGGATGGGGTCTCTTGGGTCAGTTTTGGGGTTAAGATAACCCAAGTTTTGATCAGTTTTTGTAAATAATGTAAAGTATCCGCGATTTGTGGATGTGGAGCGTGGAGATGAATAAGAGTCAAAGGGGTTTAGGCCCTTGTTTTATGTAAAGTTTGAGTTGGTTTTGAGATTCACCCATGGTCCACAGACCATGGCATTGTACAAAAAAGGCTATAAATAATGAATCTTAGCGAGAAGACAAGTAGATTTGGATGAAGAGTTAGAAGTGATAGCGAAGAGAAGTGGGTAAGATAAAAGGAAGGCCTTGCAGCTGAGTGCGTAGAGGCCTAGGTAGAGTTTGTAGCTGAGTGCCCGGACCCTTGCAGCTGTGTGCTCGGGGTAGTTTTGAGTCTGTAGCCTTGAATTGAAGATCAATTAAGGAAGTTTCTGAAGAAATTCTTTCGTATTTCTGTTATTACTGTTAATGCGATATGTTTTCGATGAATGATGTGTTTTATAGAATATTGATTAAATGTTACAAGATTCTCTTGAATAAGTGTTAATGATGTACACAATGCATTTTAATTACTTTCCCAGAGATTCTGATGAATTCTATTATGTCGATGTTTCGAGTCTAGACCCAGACTCATCATCAAGACCTCAAGTCCTGATGATGAGTCTGGGTCTAGACTCGAAATGTCGACCAATATAAAGATGGGCACTGTGGAAAATCCGAACTCCTCTCAGAAACCACACCACAGTAATCTACAATCCAGAATTCTATTATGTTTATTAATAACTTAAGTATATATGTGTGAACCCTAATTTAGAACTGCTCCCTGATGCATGTAAGCAGACAAATTGACTGTTAAAGGTCTGCAAGGACTGATCGTAGACCTTCACAAAGGTCTGAAGGCTGTTTGACAGGGTTGTAGCAGCAAGCCCTAAGAGTGTATTGATCTGGGCGAAGGCCGATTTGAGGCATTGGAGGACATCACACTAGTCTCTGCATGCAGAAACTTGGTTCTTGCATCCCCCCATATTACTTCGAGTGAGACTTTAGCCTGCACTACACGGGTTGTTGCCGAAAGGGTCAGTGGTGTAGGGCTTTCTTGGTTTTCACAGCTAACTCTGAACCTAGGTCAAGACCACCTAAGCCAACAACGATGTGCTCTTGCTATGGATTTTGTCCATGGTTTGATCAATTATTGAATGGTTAATGTATGCATGGGATAACAAGTGTTGTTGCAACTAAATTGAGAGGGAATTTACGCTTCTTAATGATTCTTTGATGAAGTGAAGAAGTCCATGATCATATATGAATTCATGACCTGTAGCTTCTATGTTTACCATGTGTTTGAAGAAATGTTTCTTATGTGTCTAGCATGCTTTGGGAAAGAGCTAGCCCTAGTATTCATTGTACATACTTTTTATCATGTGAGACTAGGTTTTGTTGAGTTTTAGGTTGTTTTGGGAAGAGGCATGTAGGCTAGCCCTAAAAACGTCACACAGATCTCATAGTCACTGGCACAAAGTAGGGAAATTTTAGTTGTAACCACATGCATAATGTGCCATGTGTGCGGTTGGAGCCTTTAAATCGTATGCACAGTGTGTCATGCGTGCAATTGGGGTGTTAGGCTTGGGAAAATAAAGTTCTAGCTTAGGGATTGATCACTAGTGTTTATTGTCAGACACCTGGGTGATCTGGTGTCCCTGAGGGGTGGTAGTATGTTTTCATTTTGTAGACCCCACTTCCATAACCAGAACTTGGAGTTCAGGTCATGTCATAGTAACACTCATCTCACGTTTACCCTGGAGAGCTTGTAAGAGTGGGTAAATGTGGGAGGGGGCATTTACAGGGTGGTATCATAGAAGAGTTTCGTTCCCTTTAGGTGGTATCTAATACCACAAGGTGGTATCTGATACCACAGGGTGGTATCTGATACCACATGGTGGTATCAGAGCAAAATTTCTTTCCTTTTCGGTGGTATCTGATACCACGAGATGGTATCAATCTTCATAGTAGAGTTACGTTCCCTTTGGGTGATATCTAATACCACAAGGTGGTATGTGATACTGTTGGGTGGTATTAGAGCAGTTTCGTTCCCTGTAAACCTTTCTTTGGTACCAAAGTCACAAAATGGTATCATAGTGAGGTTTACAGTATTGGTCCTCAAGGTACATGCAGATGGTTACAATTGTCATATACACAATTATTGTTACAATTTTGTGTTATTATCATGCATGAATAATGAGGTTGATATGTGTTGTTATTACTATATTTATATCGTGTTAATCTAGATTGATTTGTGCAGATGTGATAACCTCCCCTGAGATACACTGAGGTATGATTTTGATTATTTCTTTTATTTGATTTATCAAACATGGTATGTTTGTAGGAAATAGAAGGCTAAGGATGAAGAGAAGAATGGTGGATTACAGTTCACATGACTCCCCATACAGTCCTGATGTGAATTCAATGGAATGGGAAAAGTAAGTTGAGCAGCAAGGAGGAGAGTATTCTCCTAATCTAACCTATAAACTGAGGAGTCTGAGGGTAGAGATTAGAATTTACAAGGAAAATAATAAAAAGTTGATTGAGGCATAAGAAATAACTTCAGGAGCTCAAGAAAAGAAAGCGGAAGTTAATGCAACGATTCTTCAAATCCTATCAGATCTACAGAAGCAGGAACAACTAGGTATCAGTCTCGGACATAGGTAGGAGGAGAATACTAATGGGGCATATGGTAGCAGGTCTCAGAGGATATATAGGATGGACATAGATGATACAGTCAAAGGTGGAAGATCTTTGGATATACCGGAGAGGAGGGGTAGTACTCATAGATTCTATTATAGCTCCAGTTCCGAAAGACATCATCACCATTACCACCAGCATCTGTATAGGATGAACAAGAAGTAGTCTTTGGTAGAAGAGTTAAAGAAACCTAAGAATCCTACTTTTTATGGAGAGATGAAGACATTAGAAGATGTAGAAGCATGGCTTCTTGGGATGAAAAATTTCTTCAGACTACATGATTACTCAAAGAATAGGAAGGCCAAGATAGCTACCTTCAGTCTCAAGGGAAAGGCAGATATATGGTGGGAGGACGTAAAACATGTCAAATGAATTAGAGAAGAGGAGTTGATTTGGGAAGATTTTGAAATACTCTTCAAGAAGAAGTACATATCTGAAATATATTATGATGGAAGGGCCAAGAAGCTCTACGAGTTGAGAATGGATTCCATGACAAATGATAAGTACACAAGCAAATTCTTGGAGTTGTTAAGGTACATGCCTTATCTTAAGGGAGAGAAATAAAAGATTAAAATATTCATCAATGGGTTGCGAGTAGAACTCAAATATCAGATTGAGTTTGATGAGTCATGGTCATTAGAGGAAGCCACCAGGAAGAAAAATCATTGTTATGATGAGTCAAAGCGCAAGCCTGGGTTTAAGCGTGACTGGAAAGGTAATGAGAAGGCTAAGGGAAAATTACATAAGAAGTGAGGAAGACCTTAGGATGCAGGTGAAAAGGAAAATGTGGCACCTTATAATAAGTTCAACGTAGTTAAGAGAGGACATGGGTTTGAGCCTAAGGAGAAAAATAAGAGTAATGGCAGAAATCCTTTGCGGTGTTGGACTTGCGGTGGAGAGCATCATAGGAGAGATTTTCCATCGCACTAGGTTGGTAGACCTCATATTTACAGTGCTTAGGAGGCATAGATAGTTTGATATGTTGGTCAGAGTATTCCTTAGATTTATGCAACAATGGGCAACAAGAAATCAGATCATCAGGCATCTATGAGCAGGAAGGTAAGCCTTGTGATCAATTAATTTCTATTTTTATTGACGCTAGATAAAATTATAGTTATATTAGTCCTAACTTGGTGGATAAGTGTTGCTCGAATAAAGAAGTGCATGTAGAATATTGGTTGGTACAATTGACTACATGGACCAAGAGAAGAGTTCATCATTCGGTGATATCTTGTGTATTTGAGCTCAATGGTATGCCTACATCAACACATCTAAATGTGCTTCCTTTGGGTTCATATAGTATTCTTTTGGGAATGGATTGACTGTTTATTCATAGGACTAAAGTGGATTGCTATGACAAGTGTATTGAGTGCATGGATGATGATGGATAAATGAGAGTCTTGCAGGGAAAGAAGAAGCCTACATCTGTGAGAATGGTTACAGCGATGCAAGCCAAGCACAATTGTAGGAAAGGATGTTTATTTTTTGCAGTGCATGTTTCCAGTGATAAAGGGAAGGATGTAGAGGATGATGAAGTCCTAAAGAGGTATCCTATTTTGTATCAGTTTTAGAATGTGTTTCCTATAGAGATTCCAGAGCTACTGCCTCATAGGGAGGTGGATTTTTCTATTGAGTTGATGTGAGGAGTAGCACTAACATCTAGGAAACCTTATAAGATGAGCACTTCAGAATTGGTGGAATTGAAGTTGCAGCGTAAATAAATGCTTGATAAGGGATACAAAATTCCAAGTGTATCTCCTTAGGGTGCACCAATGTTGTTTGTAAGGAAGAAGGGTTGTACTCTCAGATTATATATTAACTCCAGGCAGTTGAACAAGGTGACCATCAAGAACATGTTTCTATTGTCATGGAATGATGACTTGTTTGATTAGTTGAAGGGAGCAACAATATTCTCAAATATTGATCTGAGAACAGGATATCATCAAGTGCACATTAAAGAAGAAGGCAACTACAAGACTTCATTTCACATGCGGTATGGACACTATGAGTTCATGGTGGTTCATTTTGATCTAACTAATGCTCCAACCACTTTCATGTGTTTGATGAACAATGTGTTTTGTCCTTACCTGGAAAAGTTTGTGATAGTATTTTTTGATGATATATTGGTATATTCCAAGAATGAGGAGGAGCATGCAGAACACTTGGTAGCAGCATTGATATTGTTGAGAGAGCATTAGTTGTATGCCAAGCTCAACAAGTGCGATTTATTTCAATCTCAGATTCATTACTTGGGACCTTTTTCCAAGGAAGAGATAAAAGTGGACCTGGAAAATATTAAAGCTATCATGGAGTGGCCAACTCCTAGGAATGTGGATGAGGTCATATCATTCATGGGACTAGTAGATTATTACAGGACGTTCATTGGAAACTTCTCCAAGATTGGCTATCTTATTATATCTTTGCACAGAAAAGGAAAGAAGTTTGAATGGACTGAGGAGTGTGCAACTAATTTTGATCAATTGAAGCATTTGCTTACTAATTCTCTAATCTTAAAGATTGCATACCCAAATAAGGAGTTTGTTGTCTATACAGATGATTTCAAGGAGGGACTTAGTGGAGTCCTAATGCAGGAAGGATAAATGGTTTTCTATGAATCAAGGAAGTTGAATGAGCACGAGTATAAATATGTGACTTATGATCTTGAGTTTGTAGCTATCATTCATGCATAAAATATGTAAATACATTATCTTCTTGGCAAGAGGTTTGTTACGATGAGTGATCATAGTGGGTTGAGGTAATTGTTTGACCAACCTAATCTCAATGCAAGGAAAGTTAAATGGTTGGGTACCCTTAATGAGTTTGATTTTGAGATCAAGTACATTAAGGGCAAGGAGAATAGAGTTGTAGATGCTCTCAGTAGGATAGTGTAGGTGAAGCATGTTTCAGTTATGATCTCTTATGGGACAGATTTACAGGAGCAGATCTTACATGCAAGGAAACATGATGAGAAGTAACATAAGCTGAAGCAGAGGTTGCAACGGTAGAGTGAAAGTGATAGAGATGAAAAGTATCACATCACGACAAATGTCTTAGTGATATTTAGGAACGTGATTTATGTGTCAGATATTAGTGAGTTGAAGAAGCTCGTCTTGAGGGAGTTTCATGTCAAGCCATATTCAGGCCACCCATGATAATAGAATACTTTGAAAACTGTTAAGAAGTTTTATTATTGGCCAAATATGAAGAGATAGGTGGTTGAGTTTGTTGCAAGGTGTTTGGACTATCAACAAGTGAAAGAAAAATGCAAGTCAATTAGTTGCAACCTATTCTGATTCCATAATGGAAATGGGAAGTCATTTCCATGGAATTCATTATAGGATTGTCGAGGACATCAAAGTAACATGATTTGATCATGGTTGTGGTCGATTGGTTGAGAAAGATATCTCACTTCATTACAATGAAGTGTATAGATTCGACTAGTGAGGTAGCTGATATCTTCATCAAGGAGATAGTGAGGTTGCACGGAGTTCCAAAGAATATTATATCAAATAGAGGTTCCAAGTTTACTTCCAAGTTTTGGAAGGAGTTATTTACAATCTTGGGGATAATTTTAGGCTTTAGTACAAATTATCATCTGTAGAAACATGGAAAAAGAGAGAGGGTTAACAGGATTCTTGAAGATATGTTGAGGATGTATGTCATGCATTAGTAGTGGAAGTGGGAGGAGTATCTTCCACTGGTAGAGTTTTCATATAACAATGGGTATCAAGAATCCTTGAAGATGAGTCCATTTGATGTTCTTTATAGGCAGAGTTGTAACACTCCTATCAATTGGACTGATTTAGTAAACAGGGTGTTGATTGGATCAAGTATGTCGACTGATATGGATGAGGAGATGCAAGTTATTAAGAAGAATTTGAAGGTAGCACATGACATGAAGAAGAGTTATGTAGATCAACATAAGGTATTCAAATATTTTTAGGTTGGAGAGCATGTGTACTTGCACATCAAGCCCAAGAGGAACTCCTTGAGGATTGGGTCATGTACCAAGTTGGCACCTTGGTATTGTGGGCCTTTTGAGATCCTTGAGAGGATTGGACCAGTGGCCTACATACTTGAATTTCCATCAACAGTGAAAGTCCGTGATGTTTTCCATGTTTCATTACTTAATATATGTGTACAAGATGTTGGTCATGTGATTGATTGATCTATATTGTAGGTGGAACCAGAGGGAGAATTCCATCCAAATCCACAATGCATCTTGTAGTGGAAAAAACTCATGCTCTAGAATCGAGCAATAGTGAAAGTTAAAGTGAAATGGAAGTGCTTTGGTCCTGATGAAGTTGTAAAGGAGATGGTTGATTAGATGCAGGGCTTGTATCCTTCCTTCTTTTCTGGTTGAGTAGATTTTTTTTGGTTTATATTTATAAATGCATATGCGTATTGTAAATACTGCAATAAGATGTGTCCTAAAACTCCAATAAGTAGTATGTTGTAAATAATGCAACTAGCTGATCTGGATTTAAACAAGAATGCAACAAATTACAGAGATAACCATAAACACAGAGATGCAACGGAAATAATGCTTCATTTCATTAATGTAAAATACTGAAATATGCTTACAAACAGAAGTGGGAATAAACCAGCTAGGGCGATGGTAGCTTATCTCTGAGAAGAGATGTGGCGGCTACATGCCTTTGAACTCCCTTACAATGAGGCTCAAGGGCATTTTTATTTTTGAACAATAAGAGAAAACCATAAACAACCAAAACCCTAACTCGAGGAGATGTAACACCAAGAGTTTATGGGCCCCGTTGGGGTGAGTTAGACAACCAACTTCCCAGGGGTCACGACTTGGTCATATTATCTCCGTTTGACGCGCATGATAACCCGTTGGAAAGACCTCTCCGAGGACTATGATGGAAAAGACAATTTTAGATAAACATTCGCTAGTGGAAGATTTCCAAAAAAACGTCGTTTAGGGCCTCAAAATGGCTCCAGAAGTTTAGGACCCGAAAAATTGCTAAAATAGTAAATTGTGCTACAATTAAGGAAACTGAAAAACTGAAAGAAGCAATGGTGGGGGTCCAAGTGGAATTGACGGGTGGCCACCAATATCCACCTGGATCATTCCTCCCGCCTTAGGAAGCAATGCCCCCCATTGCATTGAGTTCCTCCATGAGATGATGAAACTTTTGCTAAACTTCGACCCTGGTGAGCCACTTGCCCTGATGAAGGAGTTGGCCTGCTTTGACAACTCGATAAAGTTGGATATTCTGTTGGCGAGTGTGCTTGATCTGTATGTCCATGATTTGATCAGTTGCATCTTGTTCCATGCAATCTGGATTTAACTCTGTGGGTGAGAGCTATTTTGCAATGTCAGATGTGTCTAGTAATGGTGGAAAGTATGGTAGAAGGCGGTCCACATTGAACACTGGGTGTAGACCAAGGAATGGGGGAATGATGAGCTCAAATTCATTGTCTCCCACAGCCTTGGTAATGGTGTAAGGACCATATCAGAGTGGTCTAAGTTTCTGATAGGCTCCGGTAAGGCGTTCCTTTTGCAAATGCAACCAGACTTTGTCGCCCACCTAAAACTTGTGGCGCCCGATGTTGATCATGTCGTTGCTTGTACTTGGCATTTGATTTCTCCAGAATTTCATGGCCCTGCTAGCGAATATGTTGGATGTGCTCAATGAAGCTATTTTCCTTATCTATTTCGGACTGGACATGAGCCAACTCTGCATGAGTAGCTGCAAATGGCATGGCCACATCAATGGGACATAGTGGTTGGAATCCCAAGCCCACCTAAAAAGGGCTGTGGCCAGTCGAGCTGTGGAGAGCCTGGTTGTAGCTGTGCTGAACATAGGGGAGGCTCTCGTCCCATGTGCGTGGATGATTTGATTGTACATGCGCAAAATGTGTACGATCATCCTGTTGACAACCTCTGTCTGGCGATCAGTTTGAGGATGGAAGGTTGTGGACTTAGTGAGTTTGGTGTCCAGCATCGACCAGAGACTGGACCAAAATGTACCGAGGAACATGCTGTCCCGATCTGAGATGATAGACTGTGGGATCCCAAAGTGTACCCACACTCGTTCAAAGAAGAGTTTAGCAGTGGCTTCTCTTGTGATATTCTTCTTGCAGGCCGCCATAATGGCCATCTTTGAGAACCTGTCGACGACCACAAAAACAGAGTCATTTCCATGCTTACTGGAAGGAAGGCCTGACATGTAATCCATGGAGATGGATTCCCAAGGCTGATTAGGGGTAGGCAGCGGGGTATAGAGGCCTTGCTTCTTGATGGTCGGTTTGGCAATGGCATAGGTAGTGCATGACCTGATGTACTTCTCGACATCCTATCGAAGATTCGGCAAATAGAAATACTTCTGCAGTACTGCCACTGTTTTTTCAACCCCAAAATGCCCAACAGCCCGACTGTAGTGTGCTTCCCAAATCATCTTGGCACGCTCGCTTGGAGGAACACAAAGGTGACCTAGGTTGCATAACAGGCCATCCTGGAGGTGAAAATCTGGAACATGCTGACCCTCCAAG
>APFE031752105.1:0-17060 GCA_000404065.3 Pinus taeda | reverse complement strand
TCCACTCCAAATTTTGGCAAAAGCCTCTTTGACTGAGCATGGTACTTGATTGGGGACTCCCAGCCCAAATTTCAAGAAATTTGGAGAAAATTTTGTCATTTGTGAATTTTTTGTGCAATTTACAGGTTTTGGCCATTTGAAACGCCGCGCTCCAAGCGCGACTATTTTGGAGGACTGCTCGGAATTTTGAAAACTTGGTATTTTTGGAAAGGGCATGCAAAGATAAAAATTACCAATACTTGGGAGAAGCCTGATTTTGAGATTTGAGCCTCCGAAAGCTCAAAATACATCAAAAAAATGACTTTCTGCCCACTTTTTGAGTTGCAGAAAGTGACCTTGGGAGAAATGGGTTTTGAGGGGGGAAAACAACTCCAAATGCAGAAATTCCACTTGGGATGGAAAGTAGACAGACCAAACTTTCCAATGAGCCATCTTGCACCTGATTTGGACCAGTGGAACTCACTCAAAAGTTGCAGCAAAGGGCGTGGCAGTGAGAGCACAGAGGGCGCGGCAGTGAGAGCCAGCTTTGCCAGAATTGACCTTTTTTGTCAAAAAACACTGTTTTAACTATGGTTGACCATTTTTACTTGTAGATGATGGATAAATGTAATATTTTCATGGCACTTTGATAGATTTTATCTCTCTTTACCCTTCTAGAAGCTTCCTTGATGTAAAAAGTGAATAATTAATGCATGAATCAGTTAGCTAAGTAATAGAGGCAAGTTGTTGAGCTGCCTATTATCTAGTGCTTAGTTTGGAATTAGTTCAAACTGCTCCTAGAAGGATGAGCTCGACCCCTAGAGGCAAGGGAAGAGGTTAGCTTGCCTATATTATGTGTTTTCTTAGTCATTTTGAGAGGTTGGAAGGTTGGACTCTTGTGGGAGAAAGCTTCATTGTATATTGTACATCTATCTATGCAATTTTAAGAAAAGGAAGGCCAGGGTTTTGCAGACATCCTTGTGGATTCTTGTGGATTGTTGTGTTGATGGTGTGTTCTCTACATATTCTTGTAAGTTTGTTTATGTATTCCACATCTCTCTTTGCTTCTATTTTGGACAGATGAAGTGGTAAAGTTTGAAATCATGCTTTGACATGCTCAGCTTTTTAGTTTGTTCAAATTTTATGTTTTCTACTGTCTAGAGAGGATTCAAATGGTTGTTTGCCCTCTTTAGCTCCTTCTCTATCATCCCTGATCATCCATCTCAGATTAAGGCATCAGCGCTCACTCCTACCTTGCCCCAAAGATCCCCCTGCAAAAAACTGTGCTCAATCCCGCACCCTGAATTGCACTCCCTCCAATTGCCACCAAAAACCCAAAAATCTTTAAATGAACCCCCCTTATCAATTTACTAGCCTAATATCTTTGATCCTAATTGGTCAGCTTATTATATTGAAAGATCTACCGAATCTGACCCGAGAGAGCCTTCTCATACCTCGTAGGGCTAGCTACGAGGTGAAATGGTTTGATGTAGCCTTGAGAGTTTGTCTATCTCAGCCTAGGTGAATTCCAAGCGCTAACAATACCCACACTTGTTTAAATAAGAATTTGTAGTGTACTCTACTGTGATACTCTTATTACAGGCCGCCAATATAACCATCTTAGAAAATTCTTCCACGACCACAAATACACAATCATTACCATGTTTGGTAGAAGGAAGGCTAGATAGATAGTCCATGGAGATGGATTCCCAAGGCTAGATTGGATTAGGCAAAGAAGTGTACAAGCCTTACTTATTTATGATTGGCTTGAAAATGGCATAGGCAATGTAAAATCTGATATATTTGCCAAAATCTTGTTAGAGTTTTGGCTTAAAGTACTTGTGTAGTATGACCATAATTTTCTCCACACCAAAGTGTCTTGCGACCTAACTGTAGTGTGCCTCCCAAATCAGCTTGGCACACTCAATTGAAGGAACACAAAGGTAGCCCAGGTAGCATAATAATGTGTACTGAAGGTGGAATTCAGGAACTTGTTTGCCATCTACTAGCATCTAATATGTGGAGGTGAACTCTAGATCTTTTTTGGATAGTTGCGCCGATCCAAAGGTCCCGTGGCCACAAGAGTTAAGAACAATAGTCAATGATGCAACTGGGAGCTGGTTGAGGTAGTATGCAACATGATTGGTGTTTCCCTTTTATATTTAATTTCAATGTGGAATTGTTGCATATATGTTGACCACTTCTAATGGAGATTGTTCTGCAACTTCCCTTGTGTCTGTAGAAATTGAAGAGGATGGTTATAGGTGTGGATGATCATCTCCTTCTCTAGAATATAATGCTTCCATTTCCAGAAATCTGGCACGATGGAACACATCTCTTTATCATATGTGGGGTACTTTCAAATTGTATCAAAAAGTGTCTCACTATGATAGGTCACTTGATGCCCGTGATGGGTGAGGACTGCACCAATAGCATAGTCGGAGGCATCTATCTCAATTTCAAATGGTTGTTGTAGGTCTAGAAATTTGAATATCGGTGTAGAGCAAAGGTGGTGCTTCAAATCAACAAACACCTTCTATTGGGACTCAGACCAGGATTTTTTTCCGCTCTGCCCTTAGTAATATGACTCAAAGGCCAAGCGATATGGGTGAATCCCAACACAAACCTCCGATATAAATTTGCAAGGCCCTAAAAGTTGCGAAGCTCTATTAGCATGGTTGGGGCTAGCCAATCCCGAATTACTTGGATCTTAGATGGATCCATATGCACGCCTTGCTCATCTATGATGCAATCCAGATACTAGACCTAGCTCATGCCATAGGTGCATTATCAAAGTTGGCACATAGTTTGTGTTGCTGCAGGGTATGAATGACCAGCCAAATGTGTTGTAATTGCTCTTTCTAACTCTTGCTAAAGATGAGGATGTCGTCCAGATAAACAACCATGAATGAGTTTTTGAAGGTCTGCAAGATGTCACCATTAGCCTCATAAAAGTAGCAAGGGATTTTTTCAAACCAAAAGACATAACCAACCATTCAAAAATGCCTTCTAGGTATTTGAAGGCAGTCTTCCATACATCTGTTGGATCTATTGGAACATGGTGATAGATAGAATTCAGATCGATCTTGCTAAAATACTTGGCCCACCTTGAGTTGGTCCATAAGGTCATCAATTCATGGGATTGGATACATGTTCCTCAAATTGATCTTGTTTAGTGCCCGATAATCATTTCAAATCCTCTAGGTCTCATTCTTCTTCTGTACAAGTATAATCGAGCTTCCACAAGGTGAGGAACTTAGTCAGATGTGTCCTTTTTTTTAGCAACTCTTGGATTTTCCAATAAGTCTCTTCATTTTCTAAAATGGAACAACGATATATCGACTCGTTGGGTATAGGTGCTCCAGGAGTCATATCGATCGAATGCTTGACCTAATAGTGAAAGGGTACCCCTATGGGTGAGGAGAAGATGTCCATGTATTTTTCCACAAACATATCCACCTGCTTCTACTGCGTGGAGGAACCATTCTTGAGGGCCATGGATGTGGAAACGATCTTCCCCTTACTTTGAGAGTGAATCAAAAAGAAAACAAATTTCCCAATTTGGGAGATGATCTTACTGCATTTCTTAGCAGAGATCAAAGAGATGATGGTAAGTAGGGCTAGCTCTGGTATCCTGTATAACTTATTACTGATAGAAATAATAAAAGTGTAAGGCCTTGACTCATACATAACAAGACACTTCCATTGTATGGTTGGCCTAATAATACATCACAAAGTTCAAGAGGAGCAACATCACACAATACCTCATCCAGGAAGGGCTTGATTTTGTAGGGAAGGTGACACTGTTGGCTGATGTGGAGATTTCATCCTTCATGAACACACTGATGGTGTACAAATGCAAGTGTGGTGTGGTTGGTAGGCCCAACTGCTTCATGACCTCTTCTGAAATGAGGTCCTTTTGGCTTCCTTTGTTGACAATGAATTGCAACGACGAACCCTTCACCCATATGTGAGTGGAAGAGACGCTCCCCCTCTATATCTTCAGGATCAATCTTCTAGATCTTGGTGGTGACAATAGTGGCGCTGGAATCTACATCAATAATCTACTTCCATTTTTCATTTCCCTTGTCTCGTTCGGACTTAGACTACTTGGCTAGTGATTGCTTGGCTCGACACTCGCTTGTGTTATGAGTGGGGCTCTTGTGGAACTCACACCACTTTCCTATGTCCTTCTTTGTCTTCCTGGTGTCGTTCTTTGATTGCGACTTCGATGGGTTGTCTTGGGTCACCCCACCTTGACTTTGTCCTTTGTTCTATTATTTGGAGGCACCTTTCCCTTGATTCAGATTCACAGGTCCAAAGTCTCGCTTCTTCTGTTTAAACTTCTGCTCAATCTTGACATCATATCGATAAGCAGTGCCAAGTGACGAGATGTCCTGGAACTCCATCTCATCCTAGATGTATTTGTGCAGAAAGCCCCGGTACTTGACTACAAGATGCCACTCAAAATCCTTGATAGCCAACTTAGTGCGAAGTGTGTGAAAAATGTTTGTGAACTTCGGCACGTCTTGGTCCCTTCCCTACTATAGTGTGGTCCACTTTATGTACTTATCTCTATATCTCCCAATAGGTTAATACTACTCCTTGATGGTGTCTCAAAAAGAGTTTCAAGTGGGTGTGGCTAAAAACAATGAGGGTTCCCTCTCGTCCTTCTGCTCAAAGTATGTTTCCCACCAATTCTTGATGTGGGGGGCAACTTTGAGGAGTGAAAAAGTAATATTATCCCTATTGGAAAAATTGTGAACTAAAAAAATACCCTTCCAAAAGATTTAACCATCTATCTACGATATCTGCATCTATCTGGCCTTCAAATATTGGAATGTCAAAGTTGACTTGTAATTTGAAGGGAGTGGTGCCTCTAGAGTGGCTCTTGGATGAAGATGTGTCACATGTGGCATCTACCGTAGGATCTAGGAAAATTTGTCCATCATCATGTTCCTCTGTCGCTCGAGGGATTCTTCAAGCAATATTTTGAAGGGATCTCTTGCTCCCTCGTCTTTACTTTTTTTCGCTATGGGATGTTGTCGGTGTTTGCGATGCTGGTATTGAAAAGGTTCAACTAGTTCGAGCCCTGACTCCTTATACCCCAACCTCATTCTAGACATGCAAAGAAAAACAGAGAAAGAGAATACCACTCTGATACCATAGATTCAGGCTTATGCAAGAATGCAACAAAATACAAATACAAACATAAACACATAGATGTCATAGAAATAACTTCATTTCATTACATTCAAAGAAATAAAATATGCTTACATATAGAATGGAAATAAACTAGCTTAGGTGATGGTAGCTTATCTCTAAGAAGAAATGTGGTGGCTACATGCCTCTAAACTATGTTACAATGAAGCTCGAATGCCTATTTATTATTGGGAAACAATGGAAAACCCTAAACATCCAAAACCATAACCCTAGGAGATGAAGCGCCAAAACTATAGGCCCCATTGGGGTGAATTTGTACATCAACTTCTCGGGGTTGTAACTTTGGTATATGATCTCTATTTGACACAAACGAACCTCGCTAGAAATATCTATCTGATGACTATAACTTTTGACTGAAAACGTTAATCGTAGAATGATGTTTGCTCATTTTCCAAAAAAGCGTCGTCTAGGGCCTCAAAATGGCTATGGAATTTCAACACCAAAAAAACTACAAAAAATAGTAAACTATGCTACAATTACAAAACTGAATGAAATAATGGTACAATAGTGGGGTCCAATATCCACCTAGATCAACATGGAAAAAGAAAGAATAAATAAAGCAAAAAATGCATTTTAGCTCTGTGTAGTCAAGATAAAGAGGGCTAATGGTAAGTAGATAGTTATTGCTCGAGTCACATAACATGAGACAAATAAAAACTTATCTCACTAAAGAAAGTCAAAAGTGTCAGTGTCATTCTCAGAGACAATACATTAACCAGAATAATGGGAAAAAGACTAGTTGGCCTTGCCAATGAGAAAAGTCAATCTAAAGAAGTCTTGTTTGTTGAAGGTTTAAACAAAAATGTTTTACATTTAAGTGAAATGGTTGATAACATAAATGAGATCACATTCTCATATAAAGGATGTAAACTGAGGAAGAATTTGGTAAATTGTAGAAACAATAACTAGGACCTCAAACATTGCATATGTCCTTAATAAATGTAAACTGAAATATTGTACTACAACTCATTTAATCGATACCAAATAAAAATACTTGTCTCGGAAGGAGATGCAAAAATTTTAAGGGGAGCAAAGTGTATTACAATGTACTATGAGATGGAAAATTTGCATGTTTCCTAAGTCTTTCTTTATCTGTCTTCAATTGGTATCATTTGATTTAAGTGGTAGCAACAAGCATGTTTAGCAAAAATTGATATCAGTAGCCTCTTATATCCCTCTGACATTGATGTCAAAGGTGGAGAGTAACAGTCATTGGAGATGCAACGTGTATTGAGATATTGAGTATAAAAAATGAACAAATGGGTAGAGTTATCGAAAATTGACTCTTCAAAAGCAAAGGGAGAGCAAAAAATAAAGAAAGAAAAAAAAATGCAATTACTTACACAAACATTTAAAATGGAGATCTCACGAGGAAAAAATCCAAATTTGGAAAACTAGGAGTATTTTTCAGTATATAATATTACTCTACAATGTTACAATACAATTTGTACATTATGTGGCATCCTTTAAACCTAGATCCATTAATCATATATATTTATTTAATTAGAATTACATTACCATGGACTACAATAATTATGTGCCATAAAACCACCAAAAGTGAAAATTGTGTGTTGAAAATCGTCAAAAGTGGACATTAAAAACCATCCATTTTTTTTTAGGGGGGCTAAGACCCCACTGTGACCCCCCTTTCTCATGATGCATACAAATCACATGTGTATCTAAGCAGTCAAATAATATAACACATACCCAACATTTTCATAATAATTCCATTCTAATTCCCAATGCATTTCAACTATGAGCCACTAAATCTTTTTTTTTCTTTTTTTTTTCTTTTTTCACATGTCGTTCACGGACACCCACGGTCACTAGGGGGTTGCTACATCCACAGAAATATTTGAGCTTGATCAAGGGTATCAAGACCCGTGGCCAATAGCTAGGCCTAACCCCAAGGGCTTTGGGGAGAATTGACCCTGTGACCTCCCGAATGACGAGGCACTTATTTGACCAGTTGAGCTAACCCTTAGGCTGAGCCACTAAATCTTTTGATTTCATTATGGGTGTGTTTATTACAAGTATGTTTGAAGTTTTAATAGTTTATTTTTCTTACCAATACTATCAATGTTTTTTATATCCATTTTATACATTTTCATTTCCATGTTTGTCTCCCACGGGTCAACGTCGCTCTCCAAGGGCACCATTAATTAGTGGAAGACGCCATGGCTGTTAAGGTTAATATGGGTGGTTACAAACTCCTATAGAAGCACCTAAATATTGATGGATAGTACCCATCACTTAGTTAAAGAAATCTTATTCACATTAGAACACTTGTTGTTGTCTCCACCTATTATACATTTATAAATTTTGGTAAGCTTCATCTTCAACCCTTTTTCTTGTGTCACCTTTCTAGTAAGAAAGAATACTTTTCTCTATGAAAAACAAAATATTCAATGCCAATTAGACAATGTAATCAAATTAGAAAGGGTATGGATTCAAATCATATGATCATTTGTAATTTCCTTCAGTATTACATTAGTTTTGTTTATGGGGGAATTTTGAATGATTTTTTTTTATCCCTTGCTCAAATCTTACCTTTAGAGTTACATGGGGAAAATCCTAAAATAACATATAAACATTGATAAATGTGAAGATTGAATTCAAGCATATTTGGGAGCATCTTGTTTGTCCTCTTATTAAAAATATACGAGAAGATGTACAGAAATGGAAATATCTTATTAATATCTGAAAAAGTATATCCATACAATGAAGTTACCTAGAAACAAGTTCTCAAAATTGAATGCTTATTTATATCTCCAAAGAATGCTTCTAGTTTGAAGTTTGACTTGTATACACAAATCTATTTGCATCAACATGCTTGGCTAAATGCTCTATTATTTTGGTCATTTTACATGTACAAGGGTGTCATCTCTTCCAAATATAGACCTCCCTTTGTAGTGTTCCTATTCCTTGACAAATATAATATGTCATAGCCTATCAAAAATAAACTTAGGACAATGTTCTACTCACCAATAGTTCATGGTTGGCATAGTATGTAGAGTGAGATACCTTTCTTTTAAGCTCCTTGGTCATCTCTTTAAGCTCATTTGATGTTTATTTAAGCTCTTTAATTGGATTGTGTAATTCTGGATTGCTAAAAATATAGGCACAAAGCTAAAAGCGATCAAGATTTTTGAAATTCTATCCAAAACAATAGATAGTGAAATTTAAAATCTTCATAGCATAGTTAATTGGTAGATAACATAAGTTGAGATCATTTTATTAATGTCCAATAAATGACCAAAAAAAATATGCCCATGGGAATAAAAGTACAACTAGTGTAATACATAGCAAAAGCACAACAAGAGTTTAATAGTAATGGATATAGCCATGTTAAAAATAGAAGGAAAAGATCTAACATATGGAAGTAAAGTTACAAAAGGGTAAAAGAATAACTCGAAGAAAGAAAGATGCAAAGAAATAAAATGCATATATTTAAGAAAAATATCATTAAGAACATGTCAAGTGGTGCTCGAATTAGCCCAAAGGTTTAGCTCAAATGGTTGTTGTCAATGACTTTGGGCATTTGGCTAGATTTATGGCAACATGTGTTCGACTTAAGTAAATGACTTTCGGCATTTGGCTAGATTTATGGCAATAGGTATGAGACTTAAATTTGCATAGGTTAGCCATACCGATCTAAACCAATAGATTTATTAAGATGCCATCCACAAATGTGGACAAGCACTTCTTGAGTTTCCCTAGAATTTTTTTCTTGAAAAGAAAAGAAAAGTAGTGCTAGAATTATAAATTAATGCTAAAAAAGAGGGGAGGAAAACAAATGTTTTCTCGTGTGAGTTGTCAAAAAGCACAATTCCGTTGCAAAGTTTCTTGATTGATATCTTCTTCAAGAAAACTCCTTATTTCTTCTTATAGAACAACCTATACCTTACCATTTTGGCTTACAATTTCATTTCCTAGTATAAGCCTCTTAATTATAGTTTGATTTGCATGTTCCAAGGAAGAAATTGTACTTGAAAAGAGAATACGAGAACCACATTCTAGCTACAAGTTTTGTCATGATATTTGTAGTAATGGATATAATTGAGATTTATCTAATGGGAACATTCTCGATTCCTTCAAAATCCTAAATATACACAAGTCTGGTCCCCATGGCTACACATTTTTTCATGATATTTGTAGTAATGGGTACCACTAAGATTTATTTAATGGGAACATTCCTGATTCCTTCATAATCCTAAATATACACAAGTGTGGTTACCATGATGATAAATACCCTAAGAAAATATAAATGTAACCGTGGGATACGTATAAGGTTGTTCAAGTCTATTATAATAAGATTGTTTGTATCAATATTTGTAGTTTCATGCTAAGGTCCCTCCAACTTATCCCAAATATCCTTGTTGGAAAATTTCATAGTGCTTAAATTTCCATCCAATAGCAAAATGATTCTTTGATTATTTAAAAATGTAGACTAAAAGTTGAGATTAAAGAGAGCTTGGGAGGAGACAAGGAATCAAGATAGTTGTGAGATAAGCGCATTTACAATACCAATCAAAAAGAGTATAGATTTATAAAACACTGGTTTAGATACTAAATTGAGTCACATGTGATCCATGGAATAAACTTCATTATTGTTTTAGAAATAAAAGACATTGGCAGTTTTAATTCTTAGGTAAACATTAACTTCTTCTTACCCTAATACCTTCATTATTGTTTTAGATACCAATGGAAATTAATGAGATGCTAAATTTAAATCTCATACCACTCTTCATATGTTACCAAAGAAGTTAATAGATTTGAGTTACAACTTCAACATTAATTTTAGCTTCTATTGGTTCATAAATTTCAAATGAATCTCAGTGAAAATAATATGAAACTTAATCCAATGAAAAAGAAAGTTAAGAATTCACAAATTTAAGATAAATTAAAGTTGATAAATAATAATAATAATTCCCGGATGCGGGTGGAGGCTCAAACCAACAGGACGAGGCACATGCTCAGCATGCGTCGCCTCGTGGCCATGACAATTGTTAGCTTAATGCGCCGTCAAGGAATAAATATCATTCGAGGGAGCTCTAGGCATTCAATGCCGAGCAGAAGAGCAGATAGGAATTACAGTCTGACTTTAATGCTGGTTCGTTCCACAACCAGATATCATCCATACGACAGACGGATGACGGGCGGCCATTTCACTCTTGGTCTGAGCGAAAATCGCAGCAGTGGTTGGGGAAGCGGGTTAGATGAGACTCTCGGCAATCAGGCCACGCCTCGCCTGAGGAGGAAAGAGGAAATTGCAGAGGTTGATGGCCCTCAGGGTGGATACCTCGCCCTCGAAAGCATAATCAACCCGGCGTTCCATCTATGGAGGTTTAATCGCTTACGAATTGGCTTACAGAGCGCCGCGGGGTCGTATCTCTGTGGGCTAAGGTCTGGGAACTGGGTAGCACGATGGCAAGAACAAGGGAGAGGCAGCCGTGTAGGAGGGGTCGAGGAAGGGGAGCATCATCCAGGCGCCCAGAAGGGGAGGGAAATCATCGATGTTGCTGCTGCTTATGCCACAGGAGAGCAACAGCAACACCACTGCAAGCTCAACAGTTTGTGGAGGTCGGCAGCGCGAGGGAGGGAGAGACAGGGCTTCCTGCGTTTGGTTCCGTCGTCTTCTCTTTGGGTAGCAGCTCAGGGAACCCGGGCATCAACGCCCACATCTCAATCTTGTTCACGCAACCGCCCGACGAAGTGGACGGCGCGGTGGTGCCGCCACCTTTGCAACCAGGCGGAGAGGGAGGGGAATCATCAGAAATGCAAACAAGGCCAGCCATGCCGCCACCTTTGCCACCAGGCAGAGAAGAAGGGGAAGCTTCAGAGGCGCAACCAGGGCTGGAAGCAGGAGACAAGGGGAAGGAGACAATGGAAGTTTACACGCCATCTCTGGGGCCAGCTCCTCCGGGCTTCACCGAGGAATCGTGGCGGGCGAGATGGGAAGGCGTGGAAGAAGGACAGGGCTGGGCACGCATCGTGGAAGAAAAGAGCTCCAGTGAGGAGGCTGAGGCAAATCATGCAGGCCTGCATCCGCCATCCGCCCACTTCCAGAACTGAAGCCATGACGGGTAATCCAATTTTGCATGTTAATTTTGTTCAGGTCATGTGGAATCAGATGTCGCTGCCTAACAGCCATAATTCACAGACAAGCCCAGTTAGTCGCCCCTGCGCGGGCATCTATGAGTCTAGTTAGCGTCTTGGTGCACCATAGGGCTTTAGTTTTCTGTTTGTTAAGCCTCTCTGGCAAAACAATGTTAATTATGGAAAAGGTTATGGTTAACCAGCTATTGCCCCTGCGAGGGAACCTCAGTAAGCTGGAATTTTGTAGACACAGCACCCGTATGGGGCTTCTCCATGCTCAGCATGTTTTACTGATGTAATTTTTCACTGTAAATATAATACAAATGCCTAGATAGTCTTTTACCGAGAAAAATAATAATAATAATAATAATAATAAGTAATAAAACAATACTAAAAAATACCTTGAATAAAAAGAAAGAATTAAAAGAAAATGAAAATCTAAAAATATTGAATGAAAAATTGAAAAAAAAACAAGTCAGCATTTAAATATACTTGGGTTTTTTTGCACAGTGAGGCCCGCCAATTTTAATTTAAAATTGTACTTAAAGTTGAAAGGGAAGGGAAATGAGAGGGAGGATAATGTATGAGTTGGAAAGAAAGATTGTTCAAGAGATAGAAGCTAATGTATTCGTTGAAAAGAGCACTATAAATATTTATAGAATCTCTATTAAAATTATAAAAAAATTATTTTAAATTTAAAAAATGTAAAAAAATCAATTTCACTGTAAATATGAAAATTCACAAATTCATTATAAATCAAGGCTGGTAAATAATAATAAAAACAATTAGTTAATAAAAAATTTTGAAAAAACAAAAAATATCTTAAATCAAAAAAAGAAAAGACTACTGAAAAGTATGTCAGTTTTCTAAATATACTTTCTTTTTTAAGATGATAGTGGACCAATTTTAAAACTTTCTTTTTTGGGAACATGGTGGGAACTAATTTTAAAACTTTCCTTCCTTTCGAAATCCAAAATTGGAAAGAGAGCGGATTTGTCACTATGTGAAACGGTTGTTTCCGGAGATGGGCTAGCCTATTATCGAAAGAAGCACAATTAAAATCAAAATCTATGGAATCTTGGATAGAAAAAATTTGAATCGAAATTAAAAATAAAAAATAGAAAAAATTTGAATCGAAATTAAAAATAAAAAATAAAAAAATACCAGTTTTCTAAATATAATTGCTTTTTTAGACGGTGACAATTTTAAAACTATCCGTTGGAATGAAACGGTTGTTGGTATCGAGGCCACTGTCTCCGTGGAAAGGAACACTATTTATATCTATATTTACATTTTGCTCCCGTGTGGTTGAACATTTCAGTCCAGTACAAGTCTCTACCTGATGCATGAGTGTGTCTGTTGGCTTAGCCTAAGCTAGGCTAAGCCAACATACAATAAGGTAGTTTAGAGTAGGTTTGGATAGGGTAGGTCTAGGCTAGGACAATGTATGGTAGGTTATGTTATATTAGAATATGGTAGTCTAGTATTAGGTTAGGTATATATTAAACTAGGGTAGCATACGCTAGGCCACACTAGAGTGGGCGAGGCTATAACAGGCTAGGTTAGGCTATGAAAGAGTAGAGTAGGCTAGAGTAGGCTAGGCTAGAGTAGGTTAGGCTAGGCAAGGTTAGGTTGTGCTATAATAAGCTAGGCTAGCTTAGGCTGAAGTAGGCTAGGCTAAGCGAGGGTAGGTTAGAGTAGGCTAAGCTAGAGTTGGCCAGACTAGGGTAGGGTAAGCTAGGGTAGGCTAGAGTAGGCTAGGCTAGGCTAGGGTACGATAGGGTAGGCTAGGGTAGGTTAGAGTAGGATAATCTAGAGTAGGTTGCTAGGCTAGGCTAGGATAGATTAGGCTAAGGTAGGTTAGGCTAGAGTAGGCTACGTTAGGCAAGAGTAGGTTATGCTATGCTAGAGTAGAGTAGGCTAGGCTAGACTGAGCTAGGCTAGAGTATGAAATGGTAGGTTAGCGTAGGCTAGAGTAGGCTAAGCTAGAGTAGGCTAGGCTAGGATAGATTAGGCAAAGGTAGGATAGAGTAGGCTTGGCTAGAGTGGGCCGGCTAGGGTAGGCTAGGCTAGAGTAGGCTAGGCTAGGATATATTAGGCTAAGCTAGGCTAGGTTAGGGTAGGTTAGAGTAGTCTACGCTAGGTAAGAGTAGGCTAGGCTAGGAAAGAGTAGGCTATGCAAGGCTAGAAAGAGTAGGCTAGGCTAGGCTAGAGTACGATAGGGTATTCTAGAGTAGGCTAGGCTAGGCTATACTAGGATAGGATAGATTAGGCTAAGGTAGGCTAGGCTAGGTAGGCTAGAGTAGGCTAGGCTAGGCTAGGCTAGGCAAGACTAGGTTAAGCTAGGCTAGAGTAGGCTAGGAAATAGTAGGCTAGGCTAGGGTAGGATAGATTAGGCTAAGGTAGGTTAGGCTAGAGTAGGCTATGTTAGGCAAGAGTAGGTTATGCTATGCTAGAGTAGAGTAGGCTAGGCTAGACTGAGCTAGGCTAGAGTATGATATGGTAGGTTAGCGTAGGCTAGAGTAGGCTAAGCTAGAGTAGGCTAGGCTAGGATACATTAGGCAAAGTTAGGCTAGAGTAGGCTTGGCTAGAGTGGGCCAGCTAGGGTAGGCTAGGCAGAGTAGGCTAGGCTAGGATATCTTAGGCTAAGCTAGGCTAGGTTAGGGTAGGTTAGAGTAGTCTACGCTAGGCAAGAGTAGGCTAGGCTAGGAAAGAGTAGGCTATGCAAGGCTAGAATAGAGTAGTCTAGGCTAGGCTAGAGTACGATAGGGTATGCTAGAGTAGGCTAGGCTAGGCTAGACTAGGATAGGATAAATTAGGCTAAGGTAGGCTAGGCTAGGTAGGCTAGAGTAGGCTAGGTTAGGCTAGGCTAGGCAAGACTAGGTTAAGCTAGGATAGAGTAGGCTAGGAAATAGTAGGTTAGGTTAGAGTAAGCCAAGCTATAGTGGGCTAGGGTAGGCTAACCTAGGGTAAGCTAAAGTACGCTAGACTAGAGTAGGTTAGGCCAAAGTAGGCTAGGCTAGCAGGCTATGCTAGGTTAGGCTAGAGTAGGCTAGAGTAGGCTAGGAAATAGTTCAATTCTAGTCCATAGAACAGATAAAGAATTGGACAGAATGTTATCACAACACTTGGAACTTAATCTGGAATTTTTCTCTTGGGATACGTGTTTCAAATCTTCAGCGCACTAATTGTGAAAAGGTCAAAACTACCTATCGCAAAATTAAAATAGAGTTGTTCCATATTGAATAGAATTCAAGAACTTATAGCCTTCTTCTTGAAGATTGTTAGATCCTTTATGGTTGCATTAAGAACAAATAGTAACATGTCTTGAAAATTGTGGTCCAAATATTCTGAATTATCAATTGTCAATGTCTTGCTTAACATGTTGATCTCATTACATTTCGGAAAAGGTCAAAAACTATCTGTACAAATCTTAGTTTAAAAAAATAATTTAAAATTGAATAGAATTCAAAAAACTTGCAACCTTCTTCTTGAAGCTACTAACAGGTTTGTATTACGAAAATATATTTTCTATCCCGTTTTTGTTTCTTTTTGTTATGAGAACAGAAGAAGCAATGCTCGCTGAGAGATGTCTGGGATGGATATGGATGTTTCTGCTCAGTGGGAGGAATTATTGCTCTCATAGATGTGCAATTTCATTCACCGGCTTTGGACTTACAGGTATTTCTAAACTTGCTTCTGATCAGGATAATGGATCGATACTATATGCATTGAATTATTGTTTTCTGTTGAAAATAATGGATAGCCTTTAATATCTTTATGTTCTGGTCGGTATCTATTAAAATTTTATGATAAATTTTATATTTATAATATGTGTTCATCGTAAGAATGAGTTTAAAGTTATTTCTCATGGATGTAGAAAAAATATTATTTGTATTTGAGTTATTTACCACTGAAACTTATTTATATGTATATTTTTTTGTAGTAATGTACCAATTTAAATCTTCCTAATATTCATAGACGTAGCGAAAGAGAATTTGTATTACCAATATTTACTTATGGATCTCGCCAATAGCTGAGTCCAAAGAACAGAAACTGAAATGTTTGGATAGATAAGGAATCCAGAACTTAGTTTAGAATGTTTTCTTTGGGATTCGTGGTTGAAATCCTCCACGTAGGAATTGCCGATGTTCCGCTTTACAAGTTTGATCCTGATGCATGAGTGTCTCTGTGACTCTGTGCCTGGGAATCTGATGCATGAGTGTCTCTGTGCCTGTGCATGAATCTTTCTTTGCCTGTATGATGCATGTCTGTGCCTATGCATGAATCCTCCTGTGCCTGTCGGATGCATGTCTGTGCTTGTGCATGAATCTCTGTGTGCCTGTCTGATGCATGTCTGTGCCTGTGCATGAATCTTCGTGTGCCTCTGAATCTGAGTAGCGTGAGTGTGAGTCTTTTTTCTTCCCAACGTCAAAGGAAGGGCGGTCCAGCAACTGAACAGTCATGACTCTCTCTCAATACAACAGTCACGAATCTTTCTGTGCCGCTGAATCTGAATCGCGTGAGTATGAATCTATTCGCTTCCCAACGTCAAAGGAAGGGCGTTCCAGCAAACTGAACAGTCACGACTCTCTCTAAATAACGGCTTATTTTAATTTCAGGTACATACTCTCATTAATTCATTTGTGCTCTGTCTGTAACATGTTTTTAATTCATTTCCGCCATTTTAATGCATGCATGTCGTCTATCTCAAATCTGATGCAGGGTATTCAAGAGGTTCGATAGAAAACAACGTCCAATTGAAGAGTTCGTAAAGCATGATGAATTCCGAGGGATTCAATTACAATTACAATTACACAGGTACCCCTGTCCCTTCATTTCAGATTTCTTTACGTTCATTTCTTCCTAGTCAAACCACAACAAGAATAATTACACAGGTACCCCAGTCCCTTCATGTCAGATTTCATTTCAGATTTCTTTGCGTTCATTTCTTCTTAGTCAAACCACAACAAGAATAGCCTATATTTTTTTATTTTTCTTTCTGTTAATTCTTTCTTTCAGCCCTGTAATGATGGAAATTGAAATGTCTGAAGGAGCTCTATAATGAGTATTCACTTTTAATTGAGTGAAACCCAAATGTCAAACCAACGCTGTAATGAGTAATTTTGTAATTCCTTCTTCAGCTCGGTAATGATGGAAATTGAAATGTTGAAGGAGCTCTGTGATGAGTATTCACTTTTAATTGAGTGAAATCCAAATGTCAAACCAACACTTAGGCTAGGCTAGGCTAAGTTAGGTTAGGCTAGGCTAAGCTAGGCTAAGCCAACATACAATAAGGTAGTTTAGAATAGGTTTGGATAGGGTAGGTCTAGGCTAGGACAGGGTATGGTAGGTTATGTTATATTAGAATATGGTAGTCTAGTATTAGGTTAGGTATATATTAAACTAGGGTAGCATACGCTAGGCCACACTAGAGTGGGCGAGGCTATAACAGGCTAGGTTAGGCTATGAAAGAGTAGAGTAGGCTAGAGTAGGCTAGGCTAGGCAAGGTTAGGTTGTGCTATAATAAGCTAGGCTAGCTTAGGTTGAAGTAGGGTAGGCTAAGCGAGGGTAGGTTAGAGTAGGCTAAGCTAGAGTTGGCCAGACTAGGGTAGGGTAAGCTAGGGTAGGCTAGAGTAGGCTAGGCTAGGCTAGGGTACGATAGGGTAGGCTAGTGTAGGTTAGAGTAGGATAATCTAGAGTAGGTTGCTAGGCTAGGCTAGGATAGATTAGGCTAAGGTAGGTTAGGCTAGAGTAGG
>APFE031752099.1:0-15211 GCA_000404065.3 Pinus taeda | reverse complement strand
AACTAGTGCAATTGCAAGAAAGAAAATTTTTCATTTGACACGAGAGCTAGCCACCAATGAACTTGCTCATGAAAAATGAGACTTTTAAAAATGCAGTAAATTAATATAAATGTGAATCTAGTCTAAAACACAAGAAACAAAAAATAAATCCTAAGTCTATCTAGATTACAAAAACATAAAGGCCTCATCTAAATCAAGAGAAAAAATAAAATCAGGATAAAGACATTTTAGACTAGTTTTGAATTTGGATTAAAAATAAATTGAGAGATCAAGGAAATATCTATAACTTATTGAGAAAAATATGTACACTTAGCTATTTGATAATAGTTACTTGTAAACATATCTAAATTCAAGTAAAATTAATTCAAATTCAGCAAAAAGATCTGATACAATTGTGGTTAAAACAAAGACAAACTTGTCATCAATTTGCTAAATACTTAACAATAATGACATGTATATCTATTTGAATTCATTGTTCAAATTAATATCAATTAGATCCATCAAGAAAATATAGTTTTCCAATATTTAAATAAGAACATAATTAAATTAGAATTTAGAATAGTGTAGAACTATATTTATCAAATATGTGAAAGCATGAGTGATTAAAATTATGAGTTTGAACTCTTCTAACAATATTTGTAGGACTACTCTTGTGAAGCTCTCATCCTAGGATTGAAATTATGCATGTCTCTACATCAACTTATAGAATCCTTAGATGAAAAAGAATTTTCCAATTTGTTATCTAACCTATTGAGCCTATACACATGCTTTATTAGAGAGCCATGCAAGTCATCAACACAAGATTGACTCGAATCTTTTGTTTCTTCTAAACCCATAACAAGGATATCAATTTTTGAAGAAATAATTTTAAACACTTTTTCAATGAGCTTCCTATTTTATACAAACTCCCCATGTTATTTAATTTTACTGATGGGCTAAAGAGTGTTCCACTTAATCACACTCTTTCATTGTTGTGTTTTCAATATCCCTTTATAGAAATTGCAATTTTGCAATTTTAACGTGTTCTCATGTACCTCATTTCTTGTTTTGTTGGGGAATATATTGTAACTTGTTTTGTCATGAATCTTTCATCCTATGCTTTTCAAAATGCATTTCTAAGCTTGTGTGAGTGCATTGTACGATGGCACATTTAGGGGTTTTGTGTAAACATTCCTTACAATTACCCATAGATAGTGTGACCTAAACAACGCTTTCATGGTCAATGACTAGTATTCTTAATTCTTGCCACTAAAAAAAGGATTCTATATACTTTAGAGAAGAGTATTGTAAGAAGAGGCAATTGGTGGAGATAGAGTATTGAATGAGAGGAAAATAGAAAACCCAACTCTCATACCATATGAAATATTTAAGTCACCAATATAATAGAGTAAAAGAGAGAAAACCTAAGTTTGTTTTACGAGATCAAGCTTTTACATATGGAACACATTTTATTGATTGATTTAGGTTGAAACAAATTATATTGTACCTATATCCATACTACATTAATGTCCAACTTATTAATGATATTGTCCATTTTAACCCAAAATAAAACCAAAATGTATCCAAAATCCTAAAATAATAATTTTGTTAAAATTTTATATTCTTAAAAACACTTTTCCAAATAATTTGTATTCTTTGAGAAGAATGTAATCAAATTAGATAGAAATACAATTATGAATCATAATAATAATAAAAAGAAAATTAAGAAAAAAAATACATCTATCAATTTATGAAAAGCCATATAATTATTAATCTGACGAGAAGAAAATGTTGGAGAAGAGCAGAGCAATGATACTTCATAGGTAAAAGTCAAAGCATATAGAATTTAGTTGAACACAGGCAGAGGTCATCTGACCAAATCACTTCTGAGACATAGCCATGGGAACATTAAGAATTCTACACTTTTTTATTTATGTAATACCTAATAGGTGGTTTTAAAATAATGATAATAGTTCAACCTAAAATCGTAATAGATCAAGGACCTTAGATCGAGGAATCAAACAAAGTGACAAGTTTCATCCTTCTAGTTGTGAGTAGGATGTAAGGCTGAAAGTCAATGTGCGGAGAGAGTTTTGGTGTCACGAAAGTGACACCATAAAGCAATGAATTTTAATGAATAAACACTTTTTAAGAGTCATAGTATAACAATGCAAATAGTGATAAGATCTTAGCGATTGTTTAGAATGACATTATACTTTACATAGACCTTTTAATGTATGTACTTTGGCATAGTAGTATGCTTGATACATGTACAATAAGTTGATGACAATATATGACTTGGGATAGGTACAATACATTGATGATATTATTTGACTTTCCAAAATTCATTACAATATGGTTTGGGATTGATATGTAGAACTAATGATACTTTAATGTTATGTATGTAGCAAGAGTTTCCTCAAACTACAATAAAAGAAATTGACCTTGACATGATATATTAACTTTGTCCTCACATTTAGGACAACAAGTTGACACTTAGCCATTGATATGATATATTGACCTTCAGAAGAGTGAAACAATGGCAAGTATTTTGTGAATGTACTTGTGATGACCAAGATTCTTGTCTTGAGAAGAATGTTGTAGCTTGGCTAATTGATGTGATGTGACAACATTTATGTAAAAATGTTACATTGGGTATGTGACAAACATCTTTCACATTGATTGAAGTGGGTGATGATGGATCTAAGTAATTGAATATTTAAGAAACAATAATTAGACATATGTTGGTACCCTCCTTGGGCTATGTTTGAGAAGTTTTCATGGAGGTCATAGGGATGACCTCAGGCACCTTGCTTTGTGCCATCATTCGAGAGCAGTGCTACATGTTGCAATATGATGGGCAGTTTCGTATAGTGAAGCAAACTAATGTGGTTGACTACTTCATGACCATATGATCCTTATCCTTACATTAATAGTGTGGTACAATGACCACTGCAGATTAATTGATTTGGTACAATGATTAGTTTAAGCAATGACCATTGATTTTGAAATTCAATGGTTCAATTGAGATGTGCAATGGCCTACATGAGTAGTGACAATGAGTGATTTGCACTTGTGAGTGATAGGGAGTGGTGAATGATGTGCAATGTTTGTTCACTCGATCGATTTGCTAATGGTGAAATTTGTGTAGGAGGTTTTGGTAGGATAGAAAAACTCTATAGAGTGAAAATTATGAAACATGGTCATCCTTTCTATTTGAGCAGCAGGTGGTGCAAGGAAGGTGATTGGGCAAGTAGTGGGCCCATAATTCTTAAGGGTGGTAGGGTGGTGCTAAGGCAGGGTGGTAGGGTGGTTCTAAGGCAAGTCATGGCCTACATAAGGTGTTGTGGAATGCTTTTAGTTGTGGATGATAAATTATTGCATAATAAATTATAGGGCGATGAAACATTGTTCCTAACAAAATTGCAAATAGAATGTTGGGGCACTCCTCAAGTTGTAGATTGGCTTACTAGGAATTAGGAATTGGGGCATCCTTCTGGTTGCAATAAGATATTATGGTGTATTAAGATGTGGCCTCCTTAATTCATGCCTAGGAACTTGATTTAATGTATCGTCTATCTCATGTATCATCTTATTAGAGATGATCTATGCTCTTATTTAGATAAGTCAAAGTATTGACTTCTATTATACATGTACTATTTCTCTATCTCTCTCTTTGTTGAACTATTGAAGAACATATAAGAAAAATTGATCAAGGGTTTCCCCACATTGGGGTTTGTCCCTCGCTAACACCACATCTCATGTCCTCTTGTCTTGGATTGTCTTATACGATTTATGTTTATCTTCTATCTGCAATTTACTATTATGCTGATGTGATTGCTAATCTAGAAAAGATATTGAGTTAACTGTGAAAAATGAAATAAATTTCTCTAAGAATAGAACATACCTTAAATTAAAATGGTATCACAACTGAGGTGAAGACAAAGCCCAATCAATACTGGAATAACAATCACTGAAGACAGTTGGGATAGGACAAAAGGCTCAATGGATTCCTCATCCCTCTTTAAATTCACCAAGGGTGAAGTTGAAGCAGAGAATATTATCAGAATAGCACAGATTCTGATGGCCTACCTTAACATCACTTCAATGGGAAGCTTGGATCTAATGGTGGAAGGAAAGGGATATTCCCTGCTTGCAATAAGTTTGGCCATTATTTAGAGGAGTGTCTAAAAGTAGTGACACCTCACTTGATGATGATAATAATCATTCTATAGACATCATCAATGATCAGAGGAATGACAGGTCATGCGGTTCATCAAGGAAATAGTTGGCTCTTCAAAGAGAACAAGGAACCCGAGATATGAAGAATTAAGTGTTGTTTCTAATAAGATAGAGAAGAATTATCTTATATTGGCCGTCTCCTCCAGAATCTTTACGAATATGGCTTATTGATTGTAGTACTGCAAGGCACTTCATGTGATAGAAGGGTTCTCTCTCTAATTTGGTAGATATGGAAAAAATCATGGGACTATACTTGGAGTCAATGCCACCTATCCTGGAAATGGTGTAGGGAATGTTACCTCTCAATTGAATCAAGGTAACTCAATTCATTTTAAATAAACTCTTTATGTACCTGATCGCAAGAAGAACATCGTGTCCATTTTTGCAATGGAAGTCAAAGGTTTCAGGGTGGCATTCGTCAATGGAAACGTATGTGTTGGACAATGAATTTTTCAAATATGGTTTTACTCATGGATTCAGGGTTGACAATTTGTATCAAGTTGCAAGAAGTCCATTGGGGACCACGTCAATTGACACATCTCGTTTATAGCACTGGAGGTTTTCTTATTATGGAGCACAACCTGATGTGAGTCAGATGGTGATAGGTATGCTTGAATTCAAGAAGAGCATGCAGGTACATTTCTGAGATGTACTAAAGGGAAATCTTACAAGGGGATCATTAGCCCCATGTAGCAGGTCCATAGGTTTGAAACAACCCACGGGGTTTGAGATTCATGATGAGGAATCTCATATATGGAGGTTGAAGGAAGCTCTCTATGATTTAGAGCTAACATCTCGGGCTTGATACAATAGGATTGATAACTGTCTAGTGAAGTTGAGATTCACTATGAGTGAAGAAGATCCAAACCTTTGCTTAAAGGTTGTGGATGATAGACCTCTCAGATTGGCAGCTTCTGAGGATAACCTCTTTCTGACAGGTATAGACCCTCTCATTTGCAAAAGTAATAGGAAGTTGAATTCCAGATTTGGAATGGTGAACTGCAAGCTTGTTACTACCTTCATGGAGCTTAACTTTTAGAAGTTATGTTGTAGGGACGTAGACCTGATTTTGGAAATGCCTCTTAGTTTCATAAACTCATTCTAGCATTGATTTTCTTGGTGAACTCCCATTCATATATATGTTTTGAAGTTAGCATGTTGAGCTCATACATGGTTGAGCCTCACTCAATTGGTGCTAAGAATATTTTGAGATATCTTTGGGTCACAATCTCTCATGGATTGAGATGCACTGCCGTAAGTGTGAAGCTACATGATTATTCAAATGTTGACTCAGCAAGCAGTGTGGAGGATCGCAAGTGCACTTATGAGTGATGGTTCTCTTTAGGTTTTGCTACAATATCTTGGATGAGAATTGAGCAGAAGACAATTTCTTTGAGCACTACTGAGACTAAATACATAGCTACAAGTATGACCTTGTGTGAAGTTACCTAGTTGGGGAAGCTCTTCAATGAGCTATTTGTACACATGATGGATACCATCATGATCTTCTGTGCCAATGAGAGGGGGATTTGAATAGTGAGGAATCCCGTATTCTATGATCTCTACAACATATAGACATCAGGTATGGTTTGGATTTAAACATGAATGCAACAAACTACAACAATATAGAGATGTAGCAGAAATAATACTTCATTTCATTAATGTAAAATATTGAAATGTTCTTACACACAGAAATGGAAATAAACCAACTAGGGCAATGGTAGGTTATCTCTTAGAAGAGATGTGGCAGATACATGCCTCTGAACTATGTTACAATGAGGCTCAAAGGCCTATTTATTTTTGGGAAACAATGGAAAACACTAAACATCCGAAAATCCTAACCCTAGTAGATGAAGCGCCAAACTATGGGCCTCGTTTCGGGTAAATTGGTACATCAACTTCCGAGGGTCGTAACTTTGGCATATGATCTTGTTTGATGCACACAATACGTCGTTAGAAATATCTATCCGAGCACTACAAATTTTGGAAGAGAAACATCCTACAATGGACCCATGTTGCACTCAAGTTTGCCAAAAAACATCGTTCAGGGCCTCAAAATGACTCTGGAAGTTCAAGACCCGAAAAACACCTAAAAATACTAAATTTTACTACAATTGAGGAAACTGAAATACTAAAAGAGACAGTTGTGGGGGTCCAAGTGGGATAGGTGGGTGGCCACCAACATCCAGCTAGATCAAGGTACCACATTATCTGAGATATGGTACATCGATGAGTAAGAAGGCTCTATCGCATTGAGAGTCATGTGCAGGTCTCTGACATTCTGTCGAAGACTATGGGAGAGATCAAATTTGTGACTTTCCGAGAACGACTAGGAGTCGTGGGGAATCTCTATCATAAGGGTCCTGTATGATATGGAAATTGAGCTCTAGGAGCTCTGAGGGGCTTGGGTGTACATTGTGGAGCGATGAGAAACCATAGGGTGAGTGGTCTAGCCTTCCCCTAGTGGTTTGATATGTATAGAGGATGAGTGGTTCATTGTTCTCCTACCGAGACACAATCATAGGGTGTGTGGTTCATCCTTCCCCTAGTGATCTGTTGCGTACAGGGTGAGTGGTTCAGCCTTCCACTCGGATACCCCTTGCGACATTTAGGTAGGATGAGTGGTTCATCCTTCTCCTGTTGAGACATCCTATCCATGGAGTCCCAGACTCATGGGAAGTACCTCTCATCTAGCCAAATAGTAGGGAAATGAGGATAGGGACCATAGTAGAAATGATGGACGCATTGTGTTACTACCGCACTCCCTATGCTAGGATGATATTGATCTCAAATCAATGAAACTAACTTCGGGTGAGTATGCATGGTCTAAGGCACTCTTGATATTGATCTGGGATCAATGAAACTCACTTCGGGTCAGTATGAGTGGTTTGAGACACTCTCTTGATATTGATCTCGGATCGATGAAGCTGACTTTAAGTGAGTATGAGTGATTTGAGACACTCTCTTTTGATATTGATCTGGGATCGATGAAACTGACTTCAGGTGAGTATGAGAGATTTGAGACACTCTCTTTTGATATTGATCTGGGATCAATGAAACTGACTTCAAGTCAATAAGAGTTATATAACTCACTCTATTTTGGAATTGATCTGAGATCAGTAAGAGTGGTATGTCACACTCTCTTCATATGGGACTTACTGCAAGTCTGTAGTGAATGGTATGAAACATTCTCAATCAATTCTTATTCTTCATGGTTCATTAGAGTAGAATAGATGGTAGCGAAGCAGTGCAAGGCACTGATGGGAGAGATAGTACAGTCTCATAGATGGATCAACTGATATTTTTCTTGGAATCCTCTCATCGGGAGGTCTAGGATTGATCTAAGGATGATCTGATTCCGATAAGTATTCATGGACATATGAATTTATTTGTTTTATAGGGCAATTCATCAAGGTTGGCTAGCAACCAAATTTCCCCCACTTGTGCTCCACGTTTTAGTAAAATACAAGTCCCTTGCAAGTCATTTGGACACACTTCACTCTCAGTTCTCTCCACTTGTTTTGGGTTCAAGTGTAAGAGAAGTCTAAGTGGAGGAAGCCTTAGATGCATGAGGAAAGGAAACTAAACAAGGAGCCCTAGCCATAGTCTCACCATAGTCAAGAAGAGATCTAATATTTCCCTAGCAACAACCCTAGAGAAGGTGATCTAACCATCATTCGATCAAGATGACAAGCTCATATTTTACGTGACAAATTCTCGTCAGATACGAGGTCACCCTTTTACCCTTTAACATCTTGGTGGACTTCAACTTATCCTCCAATACAAATACCCGGTTCTCGTTCTTATTTTTAAACAAATTTTGAAGAGACCCCACATCTCATGTGCAATGTTCTTCCAAGATAAATGAGGTATTATGGTATCCAAAACACTATCTAGAATGTTCACTCTTTCTCTCGCATCCATTGCCTGTGCCCCAATTTTTAGTTTACAAAATTCACGGGTTGACAATTAAGTGTTGAGGACTTTTCTTAAGCACAATTCGTGCACCCAACATTTTGGCACCGTTGCCGGGGAGGCGATTTGAATTGGTAAGAATTTTATATGTTCTTGTAATAGGGCTAAGTCTGCTATTATTTGTTTTTACAGTGTGCATCTATTGTTTCAAGGAATTTATAGGTGCTTATTTATTTTTTTGAAAATTGTAGTTTTTATTTGAATTTCATTTTGTCATTTTTGAAATGAATGCCTAAAAGAGATAGGGGTTTGAAGCCCACTAGTGGCCAAAGAAATACTGATAAATCTGAAACCAACACTTATATTGGTCCTTCTTTTGTAGGCAAAAAGTCCAAACAAACTCTGACTCATCACGTATGAACAGTTCGCCTAGGCTCTAGTAGCAGTGATCCAGGTGTGACACAACCCATAAAGGGGAAGAAGGGGATTTTTGGAATCCATAGTTGGCCTTTTCTGCCTCTTGAGAGTGGTTCGTGTGGAAGAACAACAATGGCAGATATGGAAGACCATGCAGAAGGAAGTGGTGAAAATCAGGTAAATGAGGAACAATCCACTTTCGAATTCCCGATTGTGGATTGTGATACACAAGTACAAATGAAAAATATTTCACCATCAGCTCTTCCTCATTTTTATGGTAAGGTGCATGAAGACTCGGACCCTTTCTTATTTGATATTGATATTTTGTGTACGAGTTATGGTTATTCATCTGATGCCCATAAGTTAAAGTTATTTCCTGCAACTCTCAAGGACGTAGCACTTCACTGGTTCATGGGACTAGGAGGAAACACTATATCTTCTTCGAAGAAAATGAAGAGAGTGTTCTTGTCAAAATATAAGGAATATTATAAACCTAGAGATATTCAAGATGAAATCGTTACTATTGTACAAAATGATGATGAGACTTTATCGGACTACTTGGAGAGGTTTATGTATATCCTTCAAAGGCCAAAGCACAAATTTGATCCAAGTACCATTAGAACCTTGTTATTACGTGGGCTTACTCATGATGCTAGAAATAATTTAAATCTATGAGGACAAGGGGATATTGCTCAAAATACTTTTGATTAGATCTATGACTTGTGCAGGAAATTCTCAAGAATCCAATATAGATCTGGAAAATCAATTCAGAATAGAAAAATGAAAACTGAATATATTGATGCTAAGATTGTTGGATTAGAAAACAAAATGGACAATATGAAAATTTAGATAATGAATATTGTTAGTAAAGGAATACACTCTTTGAAGTTTCAACAAAAACTTGTAAAAGAGAGAGAGTTATTGTGTATTTATTGTCCTAAATGTAGAAGAAAGCATCCTTTAAGAGAATATCCTCTTGATATTAAAGAAACTAATAAATTTGCAATTTCTACAGATAACCATGATACAAAAAGATGTCCCTCCATACTTGGGCTGAAATTTGTACTTGAAGGGAGACAACCTGAAGCTCAATCACTACATTCTATGGGAGCATGAAGAAATTGGCCTTAGGTATGTGCATGTATGGTTCCTGATCCTCCACTAAATTTTTTTGGTTATAATGCACACTCATATTCTTATCCTAATGCTAGTCTCTCTCAACATTGGCATTATGGGAATCAATATTAGTATGGACAACCCTACAAATCTTGGAAATAAGGATGGAGAGGGTCAAACCATTCACATCATTCACATCATTCCTATCCTGCACCTATGCAATCATACCTTCCTACATATGCACCTTACCCAATGCCTCAACCATCATTACCTCAGATGAGTCAACCTATGCCACCATTACCTATACCTCCACCATTTCAACCTTCTCAGCTTCCTCATCGCCCTTTACCCAACCCCAATAATAAAGCATTACAAATGATCCATTCTATGAACCCGCTTTCTTCATCGATATATCAGACTATGCCAGTTGGAGTCAATGATCTCCAATTGAGATCACGGAAGGTAGTAACCTCAGAAAATCAAAAGCAACCTATGGTGATTATTAATGAGAAAGGAGAGGATGAAACTATTGACCATTCTAAAAAATATGACACCATTCAGCCTATCCCTATACATTTGGATCCATTGTCATCTTCTTCTAGCCAACCTCCCTATCCAGAGAGGTTAGTTGTGGAGAAGAAAGACCCCATTCATGAGTCTAGCCTTACTTCTAAGCTTAGGAACCTTTTCATAAGGGTATCTTTGCTCCAAGCTATCAAAGAGATCCCCATCTCTACAAAAATCATTAGGGAACTCTATCTCAAGAAGCCAAGAAGGAGAAGATTGGAACCTCAAACTATTAAATTTGTTGGTAGAGTAGCAGAGTTGATGACGGGGTGTATTCACATGGAAAAATATACTGAACCCAGAGACCCTATTGTTTCTGGTGAGATAGGTGATGTTCTTGTCTCCAATGTACTTATAGAAGTAGGGGTAACCATTAATGTTATGACCAAGCAAACCATGGATCAACTTGTATTGGTCCATATTCATCCTACTACCACTGTGCTTGAACTGGTGGATAGATATAAAATCAAGCTGGAAGAGGTGTTGGATGATGTGGTCATTTCCTTAAATTCTTGGGAATATCTCGCAAATTTCATTGTGCTTTAACCAAAGAACCTTGTGGGAAGACATACCTTGATCTTGGGATGACCATGGCTTGCTACAGCTAATGCTTATAACGGATCTCGTTGAGGTGATATGTATATTTCCCATGGAGATTCCAGAAAGAAGGTCACCTTATATCCACCCGCTAGATCCATGTAGGAGCTTCAAGACACTTTATGGTTAGAATAAAATAGTGATGAGGAAACTCAGCTTGTTTGCTCGAAACATAAAAATTCCAAGTCCTCATAGGATGGTGACATTCAAGACTTCTTGAACAATCTAGACACCATGCCTACTTAAGAGTCATTGAGTCAGATTTTTAGTCTAGATTTTTAGGAAAGATATGACTCTCAACCTCCATCACCACCATCGCTAGTGACACCTTTGTGTACTCTTGAACCTGATACTACTCTGGTTGAGATTAGTTCAGGTAAATCCTTGTATATCAGTTCAGATGCCTTTGAATGGGGTTATGATGATATGAAAGGCATCCCCCCTAAAACTTGTACACACCATACCTATATTCAACATGGAGCCCGACCTGTCCAACAACCCCAAAGGCGAATGAAATGAGCTCTAAGAGATGTTGTATAGGAAGAATTGCAAAAACTCTTAGATGTTGATTTTATCTATCCCGTTTATGAAAGGAGTGGGTCTCTCCATTAGTATTAGTCCCAAATAAATATGGGAGATGGTGCATTTTTATTGACTTCAAAGAATTGAATAAAGCCACTCTCAAAGATTACTTCCCATTTCCTTTCATCGATTAGGTACTCAATACCCTTGATGGTAAGAGATATTTTTCTTTTCTAGATAGCTTTAGCAGATATAACCTGTTAGGCCCCTCTACTACTAGTGTAACCCCTTATTGTTATTAGTACAACCCCCTTATTATATTGATGTACCCATGTAGTGCCCATATTGTTACTGTTGTGCCCCATAGAAGCCCACTATTGTTATTATTGTGCCCTTACATTATTATTGTTATGTCGGCTCTGATTATGTTATGAGCCCTTAGACTCCTATATATAAAAAGGAGCTCTTTTCATTTGTATCATCCAAGAATTTTTCATTTATGTAATGTAAAGGAGGTTTCCCCCTCGAATAGGCTGAATTATAAGTCGTTGATCTATCTTTTCTATCTTTTCTTGAGCTGGTTTCATACCATTTGGTATCAGAGCTTTGGATTCTAGGGTTTCGCTGCTCCAAACAGGTCATCGTGGCATTTTCGCTATAACGTTTTTTCTGTGACCTTTCAGAAGTTGCAAAAAACACCCATTTGAGAAGAAATCGCGCTGAACCTTGGGTCAGAATTTTAGAGAATTTTGCGCGATATTGGCGGAGATATGATCTGAGGAAGTCGGTCTTTTTGCAGACTCCTGAATTACATTCAAAACAGGGGACCTGGGGAAAATCGTCATAACTCTTTCTCTGAGCATTGGATTGAAATTTCGTAAAAAGTTATAGAAAGAGAACGGACTGTAGTGTCTTGTATGCATTTTGCAGATCCAAAGGTCGAAACAGTGACTCGTGGCATGTCGGGCAAGTTCGCTCTACTGAACTAGTCTATAATCAAGTCACTGTGGGAGATTTCGCATAACTCTTCCTTGGAGAATCCAATTTGGGTCAGACTTGTGGAATTGGAAAGAGGAAACAGAGGGCTACTACAGGTCACAAATTCAGAACTAGATGATTAGAAAGTACAAAGACACATCCGAGGAAATATCGAGCTCTTACAAAGTGAAAAAAGGTGTGTAGATTTTCTTTAATTTTTTCTTAAGCTTAGTTTGAAAATTTATTTTGAAGGAATTCAAAGGGCATAGTACAGCATTATTATCAGTAACTGATGCCCTGAGGAAAGAAAATGCAAACACCTAGTAAGGAACCTGAAAGCTCTAGCATGACTCATGAAGAAGAGGAAGAAATGCTACATGATATATCAAAATTACAAGACCAAGTGCAAAAAATGTCAGCCTTACAAAAGCTAACAGAAGCTAAGATAAATGGCATGGAATCTAAGATAAAGGGCATGGAAGCTAAGATGGACGATTTGAAGACGGATTTGAAGATAGACATGGAAGAATTGAAGATAGATTTGAACACAAACTTGAAGACACGCATGACAGATATGATGACAGATTTGAAAAATTTTCTACAAGAATTACTTACTAATGGTGAAAAGGTAGTAAAGGAAACTCATGATGCGAACAAAAGAAATGTTAATCATGATTCCATAGACTCTAATGTGGGATCGAAGACCCATCATATTCCAAAAATCGATATGAGGAAGTTTGATGGCAAGGATCCCGCAACATGGATATTACAGATGGAGCAATTTTTTCGATCTCAATAATGTGCAAAACACACAAAAGGTACATATTGCAACTTTATATTTGGAACCAAATCAGTTTGTATGGTATCAATGGCTTTGCTCTCGTAAACAAATTATCACTTGGGCAATTTTTACGGAAGAATTGACAGCACATTATGAGGATACAAAAAGCAACACTTTTTAGCCAATTGATAAGTCTCAAACAAAAGGGTTCAATAATGGAGCACATTGAGGAGTTCCAAAAATTGAACATAAGGGTAAAAGATATTGCAGAGGAGCATAGGATTGATGTGTTCATAGGGTCTTTAAAGGATAATATCCAACATGATGTTCGCCTTTGGGAACCTGATTCATTAGAGAAGGCATTCAGGTTAGCAAGAAAAATGGAAAGCAAAATTATGGCAACCAGGAAGCATACCACTCACAACTATAAAGATGGAAGTTTTGTTGCCCCTAGTCTTCCACAACCTATAAGGTTGACACCACAACAATTGGAAGAAAAAAGAGCAAAAGGGCTTTGTTACAGTTGTGATAGCAAATACACTAAAGGTCACAAGTGTGCTGAGAAGAAATTATTCTACATAGATTGTGAAGAGGAAGAAGAAAAGGAGCAAGAAAGGTCAAAAGAAGAAGATATACTCCAGGAACAAAGCCTATATGAAGAAGAAATAAATCCGACCATATCCTGTAATGCACTGGCAGGAATTACCACTCCTCAAACTATTAAGATAGAAGGACAAATCAAGAAGAAAAAGGTAATAGTGTTGATTGATTCAGGAAGCACCCACAATTTTATTCATTGTAGGGTAGCAAAAGAATTGAATTGCTTCCTATATCCAACACCAGAGTGTCAAGTGATGATTGCAAATGGAGGAACAATAAATTGCTCGGGAAAGTGCCATAATATCAAGTATCCATGGGAGAATATGTATTGACTAGCCCAATGCTTTCCATTCCAATGGGAGGTGCTGATGTTGTACTAGGAGTCCAATGGCTACAATCCTTGGGTACAATAGCTTTTTATTTTCAAGAACTTTTCATCAAATTTTCTACGGAAGGAAAGGAAGTTGAATTAAGGGGTATTGCAGGGAAACCAGGAAAGATAATCAGCTCTAATGGTATGACAAAGCTTCTAAAAAGGAGCAAAGAGGTGTAATTGCACAATTATGTTCGCTAGATGTTTCCACTTTGGAATCATCTATTTCTCCAGATCTCCAAATAGTCTTGGACAATCATTCCAAGGTATTGAGACTCCCAAAGGTCTCCCACCTATTCGTGATCATGATCATGCTATTCATCTGATTCCAGGAAGTGTTCCTCCAAACATCAGGCCGTACAGATATCCCTATGTCCAAAAGAGTGAAATTGAACGTATGGTTGCAGAAATGCTAGAGGCTGGTATAATTCAACCGAGTCAAAGTTCTTTCTCTGCTCCAGTAGTATTGGTGCACAAGAAGGATGGATCATGGCGCATGTGTCCGGATTATAGGGAGCTCAACAAGCTCACTATTAAAGATAAGTTCCCCATTCCTTTCATTGATGAATTACTGGATGAATTGCATGGATCAATTTACTTCACCAAGTTGGATCTTCGTTCAAGGTATCATCAAATCAAAATGAAGATTGAAGACATTCCGAAACAGCATTTAGAACTCATGAGGGTCATTATGAATTTTTGGTCATGCCTTTTGGCCTTACCAATGCACCTTCAACATTTCAAGGTTTGATGAATTCAATTTTCAAAACATTCCTTAGAAAATTTGTGTTGATATTTTTTGATGATATACTAATCTACAACAAGTCTTGGAAGGATCATGTTGAACATGTTGACAGGGTGCTACAACTATTGGAGGAGAAACAATTATATGCAAAAAGATCCAAATGTTTCTTTGGAGTCCACGAGGTGGAATATTTGGGTCATATTGTATCTCATGAAGGAGTTAAGGTAGACCCCAGCAAAATTAAAGCCATTAAGGAAGGGAAAATTCCCACATCCATAAAGCATCTGCGAGGATTTCTTGGGTTGACAGGGTATTATCGCAAGTTTGTTAAGAATTATGGGAGAATAGTAGCACCTCTAACACCATTATTGAAGAAAGA
>APFE031752094.1:61702-75460 GCA_000404065.3 Pinus taeda | reverse complement strand
CCATTGATTGTGCAAATCCTCATGCACAACTATAGTCACAACTGATAGAAATCTGATCCTCTAACACCTGTCCCTGCTAAACTGAACATGCACTGACATGCAACTGAGTTAACTGATGTATTCTTTAGTTGCATTATGAGTTAATAATTAGTTTAACAACTCATCAATAGTCTATTTGCAGTTAGACTAATTACAACTAGTTTAACCAAGTCAAACTGAACACAACTCCATCAACTCCACAATCAACTCCACCAAACTCAACCGATTGAGTTCTAACTGAAGTCATGCATGCAATAAATCAACTGACCCACAAAGAAAACGTATTTCCTTTTGAAAGCTGCATGTGCCACATCTGTAGCTCAAACTGAAGTGCTCCAAGAGAATAAGATAAAGTTTATAGTCTAAATATTATTATAAGCTAATAATATTTGACTGCTCTATAATTAGACTTGACAGTGTCACCAATGTTGTCTAAAATAGAAGTCCATCTATTTTTTCCAACTTGACCAATCATCCATAAATAGCATCCTACAACTCATAGACATGATCCATATGTCTAAAAATAGACATAGTCTAAAAATAAACTTTGCGCCATAATTTGCCTGGGGCCCACTTAGTGAAGGCGACTCCTTTCCACTAAGCTCCATCATCTTGTTGCATTCTCAACATCATGTATGGAATGTAAATATATTTTGATAAATTACATGGTTGAGAGAGGGACAAAGATTCCATTACTTGAGGATGGAGATTGCTTGAGGTAGTTGATTGTTTTAAATATTAGTCATTGGATCACTGAGTGGTTTTAATGGAGATGATTGTGTATTAAAATTAGATTGATAGATAAGGATAGACCCATGTCCTTGTTGGGAAAGTGCTACATGCAAGAAAGGACAAACATTTAATGAAAGTTATGGGTTGTGTTGTCAATATTGGTTGGACCCCTAGACCACTTGAAAATATAGAATCATCATGGGTGAGAAGGGAGAGGAAGTGAAAACAAAAAATCAGGGAAAGGATAGAGCATTCAGGGAAGAGTACAATAATAATTATGATTATCGAACCTAGTTACATTTCAAAAACTCCCTCTTAAATAAGGAGGTATTCATTATTATACAACCAATACAAAATTGTTCTCAAACTGAAGAGTTCTCATAAGAAGATTCAGATTGATAAGCCAACTATAAACATCAATATTATGACAAATACTCTCTTTGAGGCCTAACAGACAAGCTCATCTTCATTCAAGGGCATTATGTTGGTAGGATTTATGTGTGATATCTCACTACCTCTTGTTTCTGGGAAAATTAGTGTCTTGTCGAACGAGTAACCCTCTAGGTTTGGTAGCTAACCTAGAAACAACAATTAAAGCAATTCAATATCTTTCATATGAATGACAGATAAGAAAGAGATTATGAGGGACCAACTTGTAACTTTCGCTGGAATCCTCGCTAGATCTCCCTCTCCTTTGGCCAATCCCGTAACTCCTCCCCATACTTAACATGCTTGGAGAGTACCTACATAGCTACAGAAACAAATACCTGTCAAAGCATAATGATCCATCACAACATAAACATCATAGAATCAGAAATACGATAAACAAATGAATGCATTTACAATTAACACAATCAATTGGGAAAAATCTTGAAGAACTTTATTGATATCAAGGAGAATTACAACCCATAAGAAGTCTGATGCAGCGCCATTCTCCTAGCTTCAAGCCTTCTTCACCTCATGAATCAGCAAGAACAAACCAACAATAACACAATGCTCGCACCTCAATACTTAAACTAGCAACACTTCCTTACAACTTAGAATAATTTAGCCTTCTGATCTCTTGGATGGGAGATCCTTTTATAGATGATTTCAAGAGGGTAAGTCATCAATGGAGGATGATGAATTCCATTCGATTTGTTGAAATTAGTTCCACAAGGGAGGGGAATTGGAGATGGTTTCCTAGTTCCCTTAGTCATCCTTGGGCGAATTCAAAGACGCAAGTGGCATAGGAGAAGTTTCTAGAAGATTCCATGAGCAACCAACTCTCAAATTGTCCCAGAATTTTTTCCAACCTCACCTATCGCACTTACTAAAGGGCCAAACTGCGATGCATCTCACTTAGATAGTGTAGCAGGTGAGATGCATCTCACACTAACACAAGGCTTTTAGATATGGTTCAGTTTAAGCACTTTCTGGATGATTTCTGAGATGGAACTTTTGGGGAATGAGGCATTCAGATGACTAAGTTTATTTAGGGTATAAAACAACTCTTTTAGGGGTTGATGAGCCCTAATATCATTGACATATGAGTTTGGGGTTGATGTGCCCAAATGTTCACAATGTATGTCCTTTTAGGAATATTCTTATCTTGGATTCCAAATCCTCAAAGAATATACTTCCTCTTCAACCATTCTTATCTTAGATACATGTCTTATCCTCAAAGTGTGTTGATACCCTTCCTTTCTTGGATTCTTTATCCTCAAGGAAACCAGAGATGCATATCCAATCCTCCACCATTCTCTCTCCAAGGCCTTTACTTAGACTTACGGTTATTAGTCCTGGTCAATTGCATGATACATGATGAAGGGAATGAACATGTGACATCCATCATCACTCCCTCTCAACCAGAGAGGATATTTCCATTCCTTACTGAAAAAGTAATAGATCCTTGCTCCTATTCAAGGAGACACCTTTTATTCCTCTCAAATCTAAATGATATTGCAAACTTTCTTTCTATTTGGGAAGTCAAAACCACAAGCCGTGCAGCTTGTCTTCATAAGAGTATCAATTATTATTTTCTTATAATTGCATGGCTCCCTCTTTCCTTTGCATGTGCTTCCTTCCAAGGTATCATGGAGCCATCTTATTTCTTCAATCTTATGATGGGATCAAGATCATCAATCTAGCACGTCACTTTCATCTATCATCATCAAAGAAGGAATTATATTGAGACTTTTCACACTTAAAGTTGATCATAGCTTCCTCATGAAAGTGATATCCTTGTTGTATTAATTTTCTAACAACCTCTGGGGTAAATGTGCATATAAAAAAACATAATAGGAATAGAAATTAAATAAACATATCGGCCATAAAAATCCATATATACATCATTACATTTACACATGAAAAACAAGGGAATGAAATTTTTCATTAAAAAATTGCAATGAACAAACCGGAGATGGGGCTGCCACGTTCCACTCGACCATAGATTGGCTGAGCCAAGTCTCTCTTTAGCCAATCACCCCTGTGCCACATTCCAAGCATGAATGTGGGATCTCAGTGAACACATCAATCAAAAATCATCCAGGGCTTCTAGAGGCCACCCACCTCAACCCATCAAACAGTGATTCCACCTCACAGTCGAACATCACCAAAAGCCATCATCAGATTGATCTTCATCCAAGCCTTCTAGGGCTTCTAGAGAGTTTGTCCAACCAAGGCTTCTAGAACTAGTAACTCAACCCACAGCTTATATAGGGCTTCCAGAGCATTTTCCCAACCAAGGCTTCTAGGACTAGTAACTCAACCCACCAAGGGACTCCAAATTGTTTGTCCAACCAGGGCTTCCAGGACTAGTAACTCAACCCAAGCTATTATAGGGCTTCTAGAGAGTTTGTTCAACCAGGGCTTCCAGGACTAGTAACTCAACCCAAGCTATGGAAAAATGTGAACCAACCAAAACAAAGCAATGAAAATAAAACCACAATCACCATGGCTATCCAGGAAATGGCAAGGCTAGGCAATCTACTGCCGATCCAAGCAATCCGCCATGCCAATGATAGATCATAACCAAGAAACCACATGCATGTGCCATGCATGCCAAAACTAGTGAAGAAATCATACATGCAACTCGACGCTTGTAAGCAAATATAATTTAGTTGTTGATGTCGATGCCTTCTTGTGCTTTCATGTTATTCCTTTGCCTTCTTGCTCCAAGACTCCAAGTATGCCACACCCTCCAAGAGTGTTCCAAGAAAACTAAGTCTCCAAGAGTATGAGAGAGAGAGAGAGTAATGGGAGAGCTCCAAAGCTAAACTAACCAAGTCTTGCCCACTGATCCTCATAAGAATTTTTATTAATGAGGCCTCTATTTTCTTCATTTTCCATTATTTTCCTTCAATTTCCTCCTCACATGCAAAATGACCTTTCACCTTCATTTTCTCCTAATTTCCATTATTTTCATAAATAAATGTGCCAAAATACCTTTTTGACTCTTTAATGCCTTAGCCATTGCCTTTGTCATTTTTTTAAACCATAAACAACCAAATGAACACCCATTAGGATGTCTTTCCCACCATTCAGCTTGGAATACATGTCCTAATCATTCGTGATATTTATATATTTTTACATGGAATTTTCACCAAGGTTTTTACAAAACCCTCCCCCTTGGGGCAACACCATCTTCAGTGTTAAATGACACCTATAATCAACAAGACTTCTAAAAACAAAACATACTACCCATGTAGCTTTATAACATAGCTCGTTGCAATATTTACAATGAAAGATCTACTCAAAATTAAAATATCATGGAAATGTGACAACATACAACATAGTGGAGCTTTATAAAATAGATCATTATGGTATTTACAATGATCATCATTCTCAAGAAAACTCATATGACATCATAACAACATGATAATATAACCACATGATAGCATAATAACATAACACCCATACTGCATAGTGGAGCTTTATAACATGACTCGTTATGGTATTTATATCCATACACGGGTGTACATATAACAACATCATCAAAATATATATACCAAAACATATGCCAAATCATATACCAAACATATATCAATCATACACTAATCATCATATAGCATCTATCAAAACATCATAAGGCGTATATCAAAACATCATATAGAATGTATCAACCAACATAAAGCACATAACAAATCATCTTAAATCACATATCAACCATCATAAAGCATATATCAATCACCATAAAGCATATACTAAACCAACATAAATAAAATACTAAACCATCATAAAGAAACTACAAAACCACCATAAGCAACCACCAAACCACCATCAAGCTGCTAATTCTTGTAGTTGATTTCAACTACCCAATCGGGCATTTCATGAATTCATGTACCAAACACATAACTTCCATTAGATTTGAAATAATTTGAAAATAAATTCACATCATACCTCATTGGTAGCTCGTCAATAAGGTAAATTTTCAATCCTGTTCACTTCCTGTCACAACAAGTCAAACTAGCATATTTGACCAAATCAACATATATAAAGATATCGCATCAGGTTAGCTCAAACACAACCTTCATAGATCAAAATCATAAATCACGTGTAGTGATCATAAACCAAAATCATAGATCACATATAATCATCATATATCATAGTCATAAATCTCATGCATAATAAAATTGAATTAAAATACAGATACCTATCCTTCATCGATCCTTACTTTTGCCTTTGTTATTTTGTATAGACATTGGATTGGTTTCCACACCCAGAAAACACCTAATGCCTTCTCCTCTACCAGTTTCACATATGCATAGTGTGCATCACACACATACAACCACATACGACATATAACTCCATGAAATACATACATTTACACATGATATACAACACATACACCTACCCCCATTGTATGACACAAACCAATACATACGCCTACATCTTGTGTATAACACAATACATGCACCTACACTTAATGCACAACCTAACACAAATACGTGTCTAACACAAATACCTATCTAGGGTGCAATACAATGAATGCATATGTCATGATACCATGACTACACAATTCACATACATAATACTGCATTCCCATAACATATCATGGATGACATACACACAATACCACATGTACACCAGTACCATATATACAACATGTACACAATACCACCTATACACTGCACCACCTACACAACATGTTCACAACATCACATGTACACGACGCCACCTGCACAATGTGTACACAATGCCACATGTACACTACACCATTGTACAACATGTACACAATACCACATGTACACAATACCACACGCATGATGTGTATGTGACACCATATGTACATAGCATCACATGCATGACATGTACACAACACCGCATGCTCATAGCACCCTATGTACATCATGTACACGACACCACATGTTCACAACACCACTTATACAATCATGCACACAACACCATATGTACATATCACCATATGTACAACATGCACACAACACCACATGTACATAGCACTACATATCCAACATATACATAGCATCATCCATACACAACACTACATAACCAACATGCACAAAGCACCATATGCACACATGTCGCATATACATCATGAAGACAGTAAAATATGTATACAACATCGCATATGCAATATTAGCACAACCTTATTTGTACCTTCCTGTACATAACATTGCATAAATAACATGTACACATGCTATGTATACACAACACCACAAGTGCACACATCATAGATGCAACATATACAACATATGCACAACAATTGTACCACGCATCCAAAACCACACTATCCTTACCAAGAAACCTTGCTTCAAATATCTCATCCATGCTTATCCTAGCATGTTGTAGACCACGCTGCTTTCATTCTACTAGTGTATCCTTTGGTATAACATGTCCACAATGTAGTCATAATATGATCACATAATATTAACTCATAACCACATGATACTGACCTCGTATATTTATTGTGACTACTCTTCCCACTTGATTCCTCATGAACCAGGAACCTTTTCATGCCATTTAGTTGCGTAACAAATTATTCCATCACAAGAATGATCCCTGACAATCCCTATGAGACAATGACATAGATACATACATGCATACATATATAATTGTTAGCATAAAAAAATCATGATCCTGTCAGACAACGACATACATACATACATGTATACATATATAAACTTCAACATAATCATGATCATAAAATAATTACCAGATATCAAGGTCAAGATTAAGAGAACTTCCTTATTTATGCATAGGCATTGAGAGAAATAGTTCCTAACATATCCAAAGCATATGACACCTATGATCCATTTACTTTACCTTTTCTGGTTACATTTCTTATGTCCGCGTTGTTACTGTCCATTTAGCACAATGGACCCAACCAGTCCAGCCAATTTTCATAGTCTTACCTTTCGCTACACTTACTCATGCACAGAGCTTCATCTAGGTCTTATATCATCGGTTGGGTACCACAAATCTCTCCCGATTTCCATCAAATTTCTCTTTCCTAACCAATTCCAAAGACTCAAAAAACAAAAAGGAAAGACAAGAAACAAACAAGAAAAGACCATAAAAACCAATAACAACATGACTTCGCAAACAAAGCGGTAGGGCTATACGCTAGACATAAACAAAGCCACAAATCAAGCTCAACAATTCATAAAATACCAAAAGCACAAGACTAAAAACAAACACCGTGACTCAATCCCCATGGTTCCCAAGGAAATCTCAATCCGAGCCTTCTTCAAGATTTCATGGCAACCTCTCTTGCCATGCAACTCCCTGCATCACACTCACACATGTCAGCCACATGTTCCAAATATCAAGAAAATCATATAATTAATTTGAAATCAACCATTACCAAGACTAACAATCATATCATAATCCATAGTCAACTCATAGTCATCAATCATAATACTACAACTATCACCTACAATACTCAGGTACGTATCAACTGTCTCAATATATATATGTTATTAAAACCATCTTAAAGAATGATAATTGGAACACATACTCATATTATTCAATTCACCAAACCTTAAACCAACTTGCAACATACCATATTAAATAAATCAGCTAGACACCAAACACTCAAACATCAAATAGATGTCATAATCAAATAGTCAAGCACTAGGTAGATAACATAAGCAAGCTCATACCTTAATGCATCTTAGGGGAGGCGATCCCTGCACAATCAATCTAGGTTAGCATGATAAGACTTCGTAATATATCAACTCAAATGTAAATCATGATATCCCTAACAATATCTAACTAACATGTTCACGTCATAAGCTCATAAGCATTTTTCATTCATGCATAACAAGCACATATGTATGATCAATTTAGATTAGTATGACACCATATCACAAATATGTCACTTGATACCTAAATATCACAACCATAACCATCTACATAGGTCAAACCAGGTTAACACAATACATATAACATCAAGATCTTCAAGGCAATGAACATAACCATAACTTATATGACCAATCCAAATTATAACATCAATATCTCAATGAAGTAACCCTAATCATCAAGTTAATAGCATATAACAACAATAAGCTATATATCATGCTCATCAACAAAATAAAACTGAATCGTCAAGCTAACTCTCATATGGCAATCAACAATTTAACCTATAACATACTCATCCACAACATATAGCATAATCATTGGGTTATCTAATATAAAACAACAATAGAAATGTATACAACTACATGTTACTATCATTCTTGACTATCTGACACTTGTGCATATAACCACACTAATCATTTAAAACCTATCATGAATGTAACCATAACATCAAATACATGTTCATAAAACTAATGTATATAACCCTAATGCATATAATAATCCTTAACTTACATACCTACATGTCAAACATACAATACACGTATGATGATCTGCATTTACCCCAAAGTCCAATGTTGCAACCTCATTATAATGATTTGCATCTCCTACTCTATCGCAGCCAACAAATTAGCATCATAACATCCAATAGCACCATGATGACCTAAATTGCATACCATGACTTCAAAAGGCATGTTTTACTAATATACATGCATAATCATAACCAAGACCATATGTGCATAACAACAACCGTTACTCCATTGTGAAAATTGCCACATGCAACCAACAATATGCATAAGAAATGCCAAATCAACTACACCTACGCATAAATACACGTAGTTGAACATAAGAGATAAATTCTTGTAATCAACCTACAAGACTGATACATGTAATCAAAATATTAAAAAATGTAACCTAACACACAAGGATGTAAGTAGGTATCATGAAATCAACATGTAAGAGACATATAATTCATACACAATCAGTCACATGTTCTAAAAATGAAGACATTGTGTCTATTAATTTGAAATCAGCATTCACCAATATAACAACCTATAAGCATACCCCCTTACTATCTGTGGTCCACACTAAGGTAGAAGGAGGAAGCTACTATAATGGTCTGATCTCCAATGTCCAATTATGGAAATGGGATCTCCAAATCTCTATTAAATTTAACCATACTTGAAAAGAAATTGATTTTTGTTTCTCATACATTTGTATGAGATTAAGTCAAAAACATTTCGCTTATTCCACTTGTAACATCATAACTAAAAACATGTCGCTTTTCCATTTCCTTACATGCAACTTTTCAAATTCCTTGCATGCAACCTTTCAAATTCCCTACATGCAACTCTTCAAATTATTTGCATGAAAATAGGCATAGATCAGATACATCCATATTATCATACTACAATACTATCCCATCCAAGAAAAAATAACATTTTCTTCAAACAATTACCATACTTTTACATTTTCCACAAACAGCTACTATACCATTACATTTGCATGTAAGCATTTATTCAAACACTTTACATGCAAACTAATATAGAAAATTATTTGCATACAAGTAAGAATATATCAACTACAGAAATAATATTACACATCAATACTATCCCCAACCACAAACAACATACTTATTGGGGCATTTTATCAAATAGTTTGTATGCAACTAATCATTGAACCACTTAAGCATTTCATCAAACACTTTGCATGCAAACTAATATAGTGAATGACTCAATGCATATATCCTAAATTGTAGTAGTACAAGTTATGGAAACTGAAACATATTATCAATGTAATTATTCCTAACTATGGTTCAAGTTTCAGCTTCTGATATTTGATAGAGGAAAAGTTATAATGAAATACCAACACAATCATATTTGGTGCACAATTCTAGGATTATCCAAAAATCTCAAATTACACTGGTCATATCTCCTAAAATATAGCGAATAAATGTCTAAAAAATTTATCACAATATAAGTGGGATTTCCTCTCATTGTGGAAACAATTTTAGCTCCTGAGAGTGCCCTGAATAAAAGTTATAACAAAAATGTCAGCATTCAAAAGGCTCAACTCCCTCTGCTCATATCTCCTAAAATCTTGCAACCCAATATCCAAAATTTCTACCACATAATCATTGGTATTTCCCCTCAATGTGGATGATTTTTCAGTTTCTGAAAGCATACAGAAGAAACGTTATTGCATAAATTCCAACGTGACCTATTTAAAGGTGCATTCACGAAGGTTATCTTCCTTAGATCATAATTCCTAAAGTATTGTGAACCAATATCTGAAGTTTGTACCACATTATCAGTGGGATTTACCTTCAGTATGGACAAATTTTGACTTCTAATATTCTACAGAAGAAAAGTTATAACATATATGAAAGAAAGGTCTAAAATTTAACCTTTGTTCTTCATTTTACCTATGATAGAGCCCATACCACTCTGTAACAACCTTCAGGGTAAATGTACATAAAAAAAAAACATAATAGGAACATAAATACAATAAACATACCGACCATAAAAATCCATATATACATCAGTACATTTTCACATGAAAATCAAGGGAATGAATTTTTTCATTAATAAATGCAATGAACCAACCGGAGATGGGACTACCACGTTCCACCCGACCATATATTGGCGGAAACAAGTCTCTCTTCATCCAATCACCCCCGTGCCATATTCCAAGCATGAATGTGGGATATCAGAGAATACATCAATAAAAAATCATCCGGGGCTTCTAGAGGCCACCCACCTCAATGCACAAAACAATCATTCCACCTCACGGTCGGGCACCACCAAAAACCATCATCAGATTGGTCTCCATCCAAGCCTTTTAGGGCTTCCAGAGCATTTTTCCAACCAAGGTTTCCAGAGCTAGTAACACAACCCACAACTTATATAGGGCTTTCGGAGCATTTGTCCAACCAAGGCTTCCAGGACAAGTAACTCAACCTGCGAAGGGCTTCCAGAGAATTTGTCCAACTAGGGCTTCTAGGACTAGTAACTCAACCCAAGCTATTACAGGGCTTCCAGGACTAGTAACTCAACCCAAGCTATGGAAAAATTAGAACTAACCAAAACAAAGAAATGAAAATAAACCCACAATCACCATGGCTATCCAGGAAATGGTAAGGCTAGGCAATCCATTGTCGATCCAGGCAATCCTCCATGCCAATGACATATCATAACCAAGAAACCACATGCTTGTGCCATGCATGCCAAAACTATTTGAAGAAATAATGCATGCAACTCAATACCTGCAAGCAAATCTGATGTAGTTTTTTATGTTGATGCCTTCTTATGCTTTCATGTTCTTCCTTTGCCTTCTTGCTCCAAGAATCCAAGTATGCCACACCCTCCAATAGTGTTCCAAGAAAACTCTAAGCCTCCAAGAGTATGAGAGAGATAGAGAGAGAGAGAGAGAGTAATGAAAGAGCTCCAAAGCTAAACTTACCAAGTCTTGCCCACTGATCCTCATAAGCCTTTTATTAATGAGGCCCCTATTTTCTTCTTTTCCATTATTTTCCTTCAATTTCCTCCTCACATGCAAAGTGTGACCTTTTCCATTATTTTCATAAATAAATGTGCCAAAACATCTTTTTGCCTCTTTAATGCCTTAGCCATTTTCTTTGCTAATTTCCTTAACCATGTTAGTGTCAGTATCTACATACTTCCATCGAGGATCAAAATTTACTCTTTCCATTTTCATTTTAGGGGTCCCATACTGAAAATTTTGCATCATTCCATTAGGTCATGATATACTGATCCACTAATGGTTGTTTTCTCTTCAGAAAATCTAAATTTTTCCCTCATAGAGTATACTTGTTGATCCTTTTTCAAATTGTCTTCAGTTATGGTTTCATAACCACTCTGCAGTCATGATTTCATTAGGTCATAGAGCATGATTTCATTAGGTCTTAGGGTTTTTACCACCATGGTCAAAAGTTTGATGTTAAAAGGTAAAGAAAGGTCAGTAAGGGTATGAGGATCACTGATAAAACAAGCATGATGATTTGTAAGTCATAAGCTCTTGAGTTATTATTTTGTTTTAATCTAATGTAATTTTCACTTCAAAAACATGTTTTTGAGTTGAAAACAGAGTAGTTTTAGTTTATTTGTATTTCATATGTAATTTTAAGTTTCTATATGTAATAATGGATCCCAGCTGCACCAAATCATTTCTCCTTGCTGCAAGACAAATAAACACAACAAAATTCAAGTCAAATTGAGCATTCATCCACCTGTCAAAAAGGAAAGGGTCAGAAAATCAAGAGAAATTAAATGAAAAGGTGAAAGTGACAAAAAAACATTAGTAAAGGGGGTTTGAGGAGCTAAAGATTAAATTCAAGGGTGTATATGTATCTTCTTCCCTTCATATCTTCTTTATTTCCTTTTTACCTCGCATTGAGCAAACCCCAGTAGTGTTTTTTACAATTTGAGGTCGAATCAATAGAAACAGTGGAGGTGTTGTCTGTTTCCTCTTGGCGTTGTGCACTCCCTTTAGGCGTTGCACACTCCGCAGAAGCGCTACACACTTCCTCTGGGCATTGCGCGTTTGGCTAGTTTTTCCCATATTCGTTCTTCACTGTTCCAATACCTCCTCAGCCTTAAAACAAGTAAGTATCCTCTTCAAAACATCATTTTCCCTCTCCTCAAAGTTATTTCCTCAATGTCTGAAGAATGAAATCAAGATTGGTGTTAGTCTTACATTCAAAACCCTAGTTTTTTTCTCCTAAACCCTGATTTTTGCAAGCAAGCTTCCCATTTCCCAAAAATACCTTATCAATACCCTATATCCCCTTTCAGAGACCTCTATCCCTACACCCACTAGACCCCCATCTACGTTTCCCTCTTCTTTTACCTTCCTAAACACTTCCCCTACCATTTACTTAGGGTTTCATAACAAAGACACCATGACTGATGAAGGATATAAACCACATAGTGAAGAAGATGGATCAGACAGAGAGGGAAACATAGAGCAGAGAAGGCCACATAAAAGAGGGAAAATCCACAGGTTTGAGCCCACAGATCTCAAAGAGCTCCTAGCTTCTCCTATGATGATGACATCATTCAAATGGTTAGGGTGTTTTGAGTTTTGTGAGCAGGTCCAAGCAGTCCAGCACCAGCCTTAGTTGACTAGGATTTTCATAACTAAAATTCAAGATAACCAAGTCACTATTGCAGGCATAACCTTCACATTGTCTGCTGCCATCATATTAGTTACCACCGACATTCCAGAAGTTGGGGAAAAATGGTTAGGGCAGGGTGAAATAGAAGCACATTTTTATGAACCATACATCAAACCTAGGTACAGAAGTGAAAAAAAAGCTATTTCCTTTCTCATAACTCCTTGAGAGATATGCAATTATGATGAAGATTATAATGAAGTAATTTTAATGTGAGGGTAGATTCTCTAGGGTCTATTCTTACCACATCCGGTTACTTATGCATTTCACTAGGGTTAAAATGCTCAATATACCCTACTATCTTTTTAGGACTTGTTGGATACCTATACCAATAGGTTTCATATTTCATGATTGGCAAATTCAAATGCCAAATATGCTCTACTTTGATGATACAAAGATCCCATATTTCCAAGACAAGACAAGGTGTGTACATGCCTTCATGTTTACTAAATTTTGATGGATGGTCCAACAGTCCAATCTGGATCATGCCATGTTTC
>APFE031752094.1:2547-27491 GCA_000404065.3 Pinus taeda | reverse complement strand
CTCATCCTAGAGATCTAGAGGTTGGAATTTTGTATTTTGTAAGGAAGTGTTGTTGGTTTCTCTGTGAAGCATTGTATTGTTGGGTGATCTAGCTTTTAATGAGGTGAAGAGGGCTTTCATGCTGGGAGGATGGCACTAGATCAGCCAGTTGGGTTGTAATCCTCTCTTCTACTACTTCTATCAATAAAGCTATTTGAGTTTTCCTCCATATATATGTATATTTCTGAATCTTGTATTTGTGTATACATTTGTATGGTTAATGTGCATCTGATCCTATATTGTTTATGGTTATAGATCTCTATGCTTTGATGGTATTTTTCTGCTTTGACTCTACAGGTGTTCTTTGAAGCGGGACAAGTGAGAAAGGAGTGGCAAAAGCTCTATCAAGGGAGAGAGGAAACAAGGAAGGAGCCAAGAGAAAGACTAAGGTTGGTGCTCTCTGCTTCTCTCTCATCTATCTCTCATAAAGGAAAACACAAGTTACTTTGAATTGTTTGTTTCTAAGATAGCTACCCATCTTAGTTTTCCCAGAAATAGATGTGACTATGAGATTGTTTGTCCAAGGCTTTGGAGGTGAAGTTCAAAAATGGTTCAGAGCTTTACCCATAGCCTCTATCACCACTTTGTCAGTCCTACATAGGCAATTCTTGGATCGATGGGAGGTAAAGAAGAAACCACTCCAAATTTTGTCTCAGTATGAAAATATCAAAAGGAATGTCGATGAAAGTGTGCAAGATTATTGCATGAGATTTAATGCAGTATATAATGCTATTCCGGCCAACATTAAACCACTAGAGGGGTTAGCTTTACTCAAGTTTCCAGATGATTTCAATACTGATATGGCATATCGGCTACGAGAATGTGATCCCACCACACTAGAAGACATGTAGAAGAATGTTGTAAGTGTAGAAGAAAATCTGCTGGCCAAAAGAGCAAGAATGAGATCTGAAATGAGAGTGACCATAAAGGAGGAAGCATCTACCTCAGATGTCAAGATGGATACTTTGATTTGAACAATGGAGAGGATGGTTGACATCACAGATAGACCTGAATCACGAATCAGGAATCCAAATTTTAGAGGACAGCAGCAACCCAAATTCCAAATCAAGCAGAGGGAAAAAAGGCACCAGACGAACTAGCACAACAACAGCAGATCAGAACTTCTTTGCAGCAGAATTATGTTCAGGGAATGGAAGAAGATGACGGTGATCTGGTAATTGAAGCAAACCATGTTTTCACTGCTGATGGTATGCCCATTTTTCTGATGGAAGATGAAGAATATGCAAAGGTTCCAAACATTCAAAGGGATGAAGATTACATATTAGCAAATGATACAATTTTGGAGGCTAAGTCTGATGATTATCAGCGAGGTTATATGTATGCTTTGACATCACAGCAGAGGTAGTATTCTTTGAGGAGTAGAGATGTACCGATCAATCCCATTCAGAAAAGAAAAGATCTGCAATCAAAGAATGACTCCTCAAACATTCAAAAGAAAGGGAAAGAGCCTGCTGATCTGAGTTCCAGCAAATTACCATCAGCAAATATCATTGCAAACGAGAAGAACAATCAGCAAAATGTAGTGAAAGAGCAAGTAGAGAAGAAGGAAATTAGTGTTAAAGAGGTAAAAAAAGTTTCATCCTTTAATTTAGAAAGTGAAATTGCTAAATTAAAAGTGTCATCCTTTGACTGAGTTGACAAAGAATAGAAATTATAAACACCGTGTATCTAAAATTTTGCAAGTAGACCCTTTGTCCGACATGGTAAATGTCAAAGATGATCATCCTGAACTCATTTTTGGTCCATCCACAGAAGGTCAGCATGAAGATAGTGAAGTTTCTCCCTTTTATCTGAGTCTTAGATTGCATGAGTACATTCTCCATAATTCCATGTTTGATTCCAGAGCTTCTCCTAATTTGATGCCTAAAGCCATTATGGAGAAGTTGGGCCTGGATGTTACCCAGAAATATCGTGATTTGTACTCCTTTGACTCCGATAGAGTTCGTTGCATTGGTCTTATCAAATATCTGGTAATGTCTTTAGATCAAATCCCAGAAAAAAATGTTTTGATGGATGTGGTTGTTGCCGATATTCCACTTGGATTCAGTATGCTCTTGTCTAGATCGTGGGGTGCTAACTCAAGGGAACTTTACAACTTGACTTCTCTTATGCTACCATTCCCGTTTTCGGTCAATTGAGAAAGTTATACTAGGAGAAGAAAACAAAATACATGATCACCAGTAAAGAGAAGCCTATGTATCATCCAATAAATGGTGTACATACTCATTTAGAATCATTTTTTTTACTCTGATAGTGGATTAAATTATGTAAATATTGAGATTATAGAAGTAGATGATTTACCAGAAATATCAAAGAATTTTAGGGCAGTCCTTAATCAGGAAAAAGAGAAAGTAGCAAGTTCTTCTAAGCAGTCTATACAGCAGCAAAAGGTAAGTGAAGAGCATAAAAATGAAGTAACCAGTCAAGGTAAAGTAGATAAGGAAACATAATTTCAGCATCTAGAAGATGAAACCGGTCGTTTGAGCATGGATTTCGATGGCGTTGTGGGTAAGGACAGTGCTGGTATAGGAATTTGGATTCGCAACCCTACTTTCCAGCCTACCAAAGTTCCAAGTAATGTTAGAGTATGTTCTTACAAGTTGGCTTTTGATTTCTCTAACAATGAAGCGGAGTATGAGACTTTGATTACAGGTCTTAAAATTTTGAAGAAACTGAATGCAAAAAGGATTTCTGTCTATGGTGATTCACAGCTAGTGATCAAACAAGTAAAGGGAGAGTATCAAGCAAAGAAACCGTGGATGAGAGCCTACAGGAATGCAATCCTAGATATTTTGAGAATGTTTCCTGATTATACCTTGACAGTAGTACCCCGGACTCAAAACATTATTGCAGATTCACTTGCCACTGTGGCAAGCAATTTGAAGATCCCACTGAACTCCAGTAACAAGTTTGAAATTCATTCTCAAACATCGGCCTACTGTTCCAGATAATTTAATGTATTGGCAAGTGTTTTGAGATGATAATGAAATCAATGCCTTTTTGGAGAATGAATTTCAAGAATTCTCCAATTGACGATGATTGTGATATCGACGAACAAGAGATTGAGGTGAATCAGATGGAGGTATTACAGCTAAAGGATAACATTATTCCTATAGGTCTCACACCTTTAGAGGAGATTTTTTATCAGGACTATGTTGCAAAAAAATCGAGTTTGGTTCCTACCAACAGAGGAGTTGAAGATGTCAATCTCGGAACAGCTGACAAGCCCAAGCTTGTAAAGCTATTGAAAGCATTGTCTCCCGAGGTAAAGGCCTAGTATATTAGATTACTTTCTAAATTTTCTGATGTGTTTGCATAGGATTATTTAGATTTGAAGGTGTATGACAAGGATATATTTCAACATACTATTCCTATCAAGCTAGATCAAAAGCATTTAAGACAGAAGTTGAGAAGGATCAACCCAAAGCTGCTACCATCCATCGAGAAAGAGGTGAAAAGATTCTTCAAAGTTGGCATCATTGTTCCAATCAGATTTTTTGATTGGAATTCGAATTTGGTCCCGATATGAAAGAAGACTAGAGAAATAAGGTTGTACATAGATTTCCAGGACCTCAACAAAGTATTCTTAAAGGGTAATTACCCACTTCCAAAGATGGACCATATACTGCAAAGAGTAGTTGGAGCATCATAGATGTCACTACTCGATGGTTACTCTGGCTATAATCAGATCTTGGTGCATGAAAAAGACCAAGACAAAACTGCCTTCACAACACCTTGGGGAACTTTTCAGTGTGTGAAAATGCCATTCGGATTGAAGAATGTCAAAGCCACTTTCCAGCAGGCAATGGACATTACTTTTGCTAATGAGAAGGATGTTTTCTTGGTTGTTTATTTAGGTGATTTGACAATATTTTCTGGTTTTGATGATGAACACTTTCACAACTTAAGGATTGTTTTTCAGAAATGTAGGAAGTTCGGGGTTTCTCTCAACCCCAAGAAGAGTATTTTTGCCATGGACAAGGGTAAACTCCTTGGTCATATCATTTCTAAAGAGGGAAATATTGATCCTTCAAAGGTGGAGGAAATTCAGCATATAGACTTTCCTCACAACAAAAAGGATATTCAGGCTTTCAATGGTAAGATGAATTTCTTATGCAGATTTATACCCAATTTGGTAGAACATTTACGTGAAATGACTAATATGTTGAAAAAGGAAAACACTGTGAAATGGACCGAGGATGCCATGAAATCATTCAATTTGGTAAAATTTTCTTTAACCACAGCCCCAGTCTTGATTACACTCATGATCTCATTATATTTTCATTTTCATCCGAGCACACCATGGTTGTGGTATTGATGCAAAAAAGGGATCAGATTGAGCAACCCATTGCTTTTTTTAGTAGGACTATTCGAGATGCTGCCTTGTGATATAATATCATTAAAAAAAGCATCGACTCTCATAAAAGCATTGAAGGATTTCAGAGTGTACATTCTGCATTCACATACCATAGCATATGTTCCTAATGTAGCAGTAAAGGATGTTCTGATGCAAATTGATCCAGAGGAAAGAAGAGGTAAGTGGATAGCAGCAATGTTGGAATATGATCTGGAGATTAAACCCACTAAATTGATCAAGGGACAAGGCTTAGCAAAACTGATGGCAGAATCAAATCTGCATGTTGTGGACATAAATATCATTGCAACAATGTCAAAGGATGAAGATGGTGGCTTGCTCATTCAAGTCTAAGAAATTTTTCTCCAATCACCATGGTATTTTGATATAGTTTATGTTCTTCAGCATCTTTCTCCACCTCCTGGAATGTCAAGAAGCAAAGGTAGATCACTAAAACTCAAATATGTAAAATTCTGCATTTAAACAGTGCTCTTTATTGGAAAGATCTAGGAGGGGTTCTTCTTAATTGTTTGGTTGAAGATGAAGCTCTGCAAGTAATGCATGATTTTCATAGAGGTGATTCTGGTGGTCATTTGTTTTGGAAATCAACAACTAACAAAGTGTTAAGAGCAGGATATTATTGGCCGATTTTATTTTTAGATTTGTATAAGACAGTGATGAGCTACCATGAATGCCAAGTTTTCCAAGGAAAAAGGAAGTTGCTTCCTATTCCTTTGAAACCAGTTGAAGTAAATGCACCTTTCTAGTAGTGGGGACTTTATTTCATAGGGGAAATCCATCCTATATCATCAGCACAGCACCGATGGATCTTGACAGCTACTGATTACTTCAGTAAGTGGATTGAGGCCATTCCAACAAGGCAAGCCACGGATATGGTAATTATCCAATTTTTAGAGTCTAATATCTTGTCTCATTTTGGTTGCCCTCACAAGATCATAACAGATAATGCAGTGGCATTTAAGTCCAAGAAGATGGTGGAGTTTTACAACAAGTACAATATTAAAATGGGTCATTCCACAACATACTACCCACAGGTAAATGGATTGGTTGAGTCGTCAAATAAGTCCTTGGTGAATATAATCAAGAAAATGTTAGAGGCAAATAAGAAGAATTGGAATCGAAAACTTGTTAATGGCTTGTGAACCGATAGAGTGAGAAGCAAGAAATCCATAGGTATGTCGCCTTTTGAGTTGGTTTATGGTACTGATACAGTATTTCCTACATCACTTGCAGTCTTGATCATGAGACTACTACAGGAAGCTGGTAGCTAAGAGGATGATATTGAGTGCAGAATTAATCAAATGACTCACCTTCAGCAAACAAGGGAAGATTCTTCCCAAAAAACTTTTCGATTGCAAGAGAAGATAAAGAAGATCTATGACTGCAAAACCAAAGCAGAAAAGTTTCAGCTGGAGGATGTAGTGTTGCGGTGGGATGCACAAAATGAGGAAAAGGGAAAGCATGTTAAGTTTGACAATCAATGGAAAGGACCATACAAAATCTCAGCCTATCGAGGACAGAATGCCTTTTTGTTAAAGGAAATGGATCATCAAGATTGTTCAGGAGGGCGAGTGAATGGTAGGCCCTTGAAGCATTACTACTTTTGAGGTTGTTTCCTGAAGTTACTACACCTTTATTGTATATACCAATTTTATTTTCCTTGCAAGAAGTACATTGTCATTTGAGCTTGGGGCTCGAAGTGAAGGCTATCAAGTTTAAATGATTAGTGTCAAGTTTGGTTGATTTGGTTTATAGTCAAGTTTTGAGTCAGTTTGGTTGAGAGTCAGTATTCTGTTGTATTGAGTCATTTTTCACTTTTTTTTGGTTTTGACTGTATTTCCAAATGGATGAGGCACTTGGTCTACAATGTTCTTGATACCTCCAAAGAGCTGGCACCCCCAATAAGGCCAATGTTAATGTTAGTATTTGCATACTTCCATCACGGATCAAAATTCACTCTTTCCATTTTCATTTTAGGGGTCCCATACTGAAAATTTTGCATCATTCCATCAGGTCATGATATACTAATCCACTAATGGTTGTTTTCTCTTAAGAAAATCTAAATTTTTCCCTCATAGAGTATACTTGCTGATCCTTTTTCAGATTGTCTTCAATTATGGTTTCATAACCAACCTATAGTCATGATTTCATTAGGTCATAGGGAATGATTTCATTAGGTCTTAGGGCATGATTTCATTAGGTCTTAGGGTTTTTACCACCAAGGTAAAAATTTGATGTTAAAAGGTAAATAAAGGTCAGCAAGGGTATGAGGATGATTGATAAAACAAGCATGATGATTTGTAAGTCATAAGATATTGAGTTATTATTTTGTTTTAACCTAATGTAATTTTCACCTCAAAAACATGTTTTTGAGGTGGAAACGGAGTATTTTAAGTTAATTTGTATTTCATATGTAATTTTAAGTTCCTATATGTAATAATGGATCTTAGTTGCACCAGAGCATTTCTCCTTACTGCAAGACAAACAAACACAACAAAATTCAAGTCAAATTGAGCATTCATCCACCTGTCAAAAAGGAAAGGGTTAGAAAATCAAGAGCAATTAAATGAAAAGGTGAAAGTGACAAAAAAACATTAGAAAAGGGGGTTTGAGGAGCTAAAGATTAAATTCAAGGGTGTATATATACCTTATTTCCTACATATCTTCTTTATTTCCCTTTTACCCCTCATTAAGAAAACCCTAGCTGTGTTTTTCTCAATTTGAGGTCGAATCAGCAGAAACAGTGGAGGCATTGCACATTTCCTCTTGGTGCTCCGCACTCCGCAGAAGCATTGTGCACTTCCTCTAGGTGCTGCGCATTTGGCCAGTTTTGCCCATATTCGTTCTTCAGTGTTCGTAATACCTCCTCAGCCTTAAAAAAAAAAAAATCCTCTTCAAAACATCATTTTCCCTCTCCTCAAAGTTATTTCCTCAATGTCTGAGAATGAAATCAAGGTTGGTGTTAGTCTTACATTCAAAACCCTAGTTTTTCTCCTAAACCCTTATTTTTGCAAGCAAGCTTCGCATTTTCTAGAAATACCTGATTAATACCCTATATCCCCTTTCAAAGACATCTATCCCTACACTCATCAGACCCCCATCTACCTTTCCCTTTTCTTTTTCCTTCCTAAACACTTCCCCTACCATTTAATTAGGGTTTCATAACAAAGATACCATGGTTGATGAAGGATATAGGCCACACAGTGAAGAAAAGGGATCAGACAGAGAGGGAAACATAAAGCAATGAAGGCCACATAAAATAGGGAAAATCCATAAGTTTGAGCCCACAAATCTCAAAGAGCTCCTAGCTTCTCCTACGACACTGACATCCTTCAAATGGTTAGGGTGTTTTGAGTTTTGTGAGTAGGTCCAAGCAATCCAGTACCACCCTGAGTTAACTAGGCTTTTCATAACTAAAAAAAATTCAAGATAACCAAGTCACTCTTGCAGGCATAACCTTCACATTCCCTGCTGCCATCATATCAGCTACCAACAAGATTCTAGAAGTTGGGGGAAAATGGTTCCCCCATTTTTCTAGAAGCACATTTTTATGAACCATACATCAAACCTAGGTACAGAAGTGAAAGAAAAATCCATTTCCCTTTCTCATACCTCCTTGATAGATATGCACCTACGATGAAGATTATAATGAAGTATTTTTCATGTGAGGGTAGATTCTCTAGGGTCTATTCTTACCACATCTGGTTACTTATGCATTTCACTAGGGTTAAAATGCTTAATATACCATACTATCTTTTTAGGATTGTTGAGAAGATGACTTACATTTCCCAAAAAAGAGAATACAAAGATCAAATGAAAAGCGTATGTCACCATTCCCTCATAAATATGATCGTTCTTTATCACCTTAAAGAACTTAACATTGCATGGAGTACATTTATAGCTAACCCCATTTTAACTCAAGTTTCCACTCAAAATGTTAAAGAAATTCTATCATCATCTCATCCACCAACCTTCATTCCTCCATCTCAGCCCACGCACTATTCATCAGTCACACCACCACTCCCATTATCACCATTCCATTGACCTATTCTTTCATCTGATAGGAAAGAGGAGAGTGACAAAGAGCAAAGTGATCAGGGTCAAAGAAGCAAGCCCGGAGGGACTAATTTAGGTATTGTGGTGCACACATATTAGAGAGGAAATAGGCAAGTGTTTGCCCCACAGATTATGGGAGTGGCCTTGCTCTCTTCATTAGTAAAGCAAGAACAGAAAGGAAAGGAAAAAATGGTTGAAACAGAAATTTAAAAACAGGAAGAAGACCCCCATGAAACTGAGCAAGATTTTGACTTAGTGGACTTAGATGAGGAAGATAAAAAGGAAAACACCAAAATGATCCCCAAAGAGCAAGAAGCATTAATAGGTAAGTTGCAGGTGAATCTACAAAGAGAAAATACATTATATCTTATTATGAACAGGAAAATAGGCAAATGGAGACCAAGCATGAGCTTATGGAAGTTTAGCTCATCAAAGCTAAAAGGGAAGCTGAAAAGACTAAAATCCAACTTGAGGAATACTATGGTGACTATGGTGAGCCCATGGAGGAAACAATTCCCAAGAGGAGGCCTAAAGAGAGCTTTGGAGCATTAAAGAGAAAAAGAAGTTCAACCTTCCAACCAACTCACCTTAAATGAACAATTTGGCATAATGATGAATGAGAACCAGGAATATTGGCTTGAGAGGGCTAACACTCATCTTGAGGACTTGTTAGCTAAAGCTAATAGAGATATGGAGGTTCAAAGAAGAATGGCCAAATACTATGCCATGAGAAACAAAATTGCTAGAGCCAAGCTCAAAAGGGCTCATGCAAATATTGAGGCCTTAACTCATCAGAAGGAGAAGGACAAGCTTGACCTATTGGTGGAGGCTTCTCTCCATGCTTAGTCACCTTTAGCATCAGCTATGTCAACCATTTTTGAAGACCCTGAACTTATTTTTTTTTCTTTTGGCATTTCCTATTTTCTTTAGGTAATTTTTGCATCAATCCCTTAGTCAAACGCACAACACCTAGGACGTTGTGTGCTTTTTTAGGCATATTTTGGAGGAATGGCCACCACCATTGGATTCATAAGACCATTTCTCAAGAAAACCATGTTTTCAGATTTTAAAGTCAAAACTACTAGGTGTAAAAGGCAAAAAACCACCTAAAAATCATGTTTCTGCCTATTTTCTGAGCCAGGCACTATCTGTTTGAGAAGTCTTGGGAGATTTCAGTTTTGGAGGGGAAAATCAAGCTCAATTTGGAAGATAGGAGAATTTTTGGAAGCTAGATAGGATAAGCTTTCCAATGAGCTATCCTGAGCTAGATTTGGACGCCAGGAAGGTAGTCAAAACTCACCATGAAGATGGCATTGCACACTTCCTTTAGGTGCAACGCGTTTGACATGCATCAAAAATTTTCATTGTTTCTCTCATAAAATACTTTTCACTTGTGAGATTTTGATTTTTCATTGATGTAATTCATAATGATGATGTAATTAAAGTGTGTTTTTGTTACCTAGGGTAGATACATCAAATGAATGGCCTAAGAGGCATGTAATGAATCAGTTTGCTTCATATTAGGGATGAGTCAGTTTGGCCACCCTAGTCCTTAGCTATCAGTTCAATCTTTTGTGCAACTGCTCCTTTTCTCATGGATTTGACCCCTGAGGCTAGGATTATTTGTTTTGAGGCCTATATTATGTAGTTTCTCAGCCATTTTATGAGTTGGACTTAGTGTGGATGCTCAGAGCTTGATTGTACACTTGTGTAAGCAGTTTGGCAAGAAATTAATAAGAATTGCAACTATTTTTATGGGATCCCTGTGGCATGGAGTTTTAGTATAGTTTATTATTCTATGATTATATGTTTATATGTTTTATGTATTCCATCAATCATTTCATTGCTTCTAGTTGAATGTTTTCAAGTTTGATAGGTAGAATCCATTGCATCAGTGCTCTGCCTTGGGAAACCATTCACCATTTCAAGTTTTATGCAATCCAAGAAGGATCCATGATTGTCACATGCCCTTATTAGCTTCTCACCAGTCTAAAACATCTCACCCATCAAGTCCAATAGTGCTAAAGCCTATGCCTACCTTGCCCCATAGAACACCCTGTGTTTCTTACCTAATTTCCCAGACCTAAACTTCCCAACTCCTCCTGATCCGGCAAAACCCCTACAAAATCCAATCAAAAATTTTGAGCTACTATACCTAGCCTAAAATCCTTTACCTGATCCAATCATCTTGACTGAGATCCTTATGGAGAGAGCCCTCTCCCGGCCTAGTAGGGCTAGCCACTTGGCTAAGCTTGGTTTGTCGTTACCCTTGCATTGCCTCCCTTCAGCTTGAGGTCAATCTAGGTGATAACAAACCACAAAAAACCAAATGAACATCCACTAGGGTGTATTTTCCACCATTTAACTTGGAATACATGTCCCAGTCATTCGTGGTATTTATATATTTTTACATGGAATTTTCACCAAGGTTGTTACAAACTTAACCTTCAAGATATCTTTTTACACTACTAGAATTCAATCCCAAAATGAAAAGGATTTCCACATATCATATATTAAATCCATACAGTTCAACTTGCCTCAACTATTATCTTGTATTCATGCAATATCATTCCAAGTAGCAAAGCAATATGTTAACAATATAACCAATAAAATCATTAACATTTTACTTACCTCATGACGGTGACATTCTCTTCAAAACATCAACATCCTCATGGATCATCTTCACAAGAGTCTTCCTTCGTGCATCAAAGTGCCCAAGGATCAAACTTGATTACCAAGTTACAATATTCTTTCAAAGAATATAATAGATGTTTAACGTCATTCTATACATTTTAGTGAGAAATTATTAATCCTTTATTCATTCTAGAGTAGTCAAATTTATATTTTTAGGCATCACATAATAAAATTAAATATTCACCATGCATGATTTATGACCAACTCTTTTATAGGATTTTGTATCTATGAATCCTACCCATAAGTTACTTCAAATATGAATTCCTATTCTTTCATACAATCATCTAGATATGTGCCTTAAAATGAGCTTGCAAATTGACCAACTGCATCCCTTCATCCTTCAAGAGTATTATTTCCATACAATATGGAATATATACTAACCTTTTCATAATGCTTCTTCCAAGAAACCTCCAAAAATTATGGTTCTTATAAGACCATGATGATCTACCTTAGCAAAATGACTACCTCTAACATTATGTTAGAATGCCTAGATGAACAATAATATGCAAAATGGTCCCAATATTCTTAATTTTAAAAGACTATGATCGCTACAAATAAACTCAATCAAGTAGACTCTAAGTCTTTCACTAGCACATGCTTCTATCTATGATTCCATGCTTTTAAAACAAGAACCTTGTAGAGTAAGCAATAATGCATGTTATTCTAAAGGAAATAGCAACTTCATAAAGAACATGATAGACAAGATGCCTTCTTCAATAGTAAATATATTTGGCATCTTCCTTCTTTTCCTTATTCTTAGGTTCTCCCATTTCTTTAGTTGTGTGAGCTTCTCTTCTTTCCTTTCTTTTTTTGTTTGGCTTGTTTGGACAATCCCTCTTAAAGTGTCAAAATTAATTGCATCCAAATCATTGAACCTGGGACATATTATTCTTCTTCTTCGGCTTTCCAAACTTTCCCTTCTTCAGCGTCTTGGTTCTTACAATAAAGGCTTGAGACTGTTCGTTTGATTCAATATCATCCTTTGCCTTGGTCCTAGTTTCTTCTAGGATACATTGATACCACAACTCATCAAAAGGATTCCAGTCTTTCTTAGTGTAGATACTTGTAAAATTTCTCCATTTTGGTGGCAAGGCATTCAATACACATATGGTGATTTCATAATCGTAAATTGTCTCCCCAAGCCCCTACAACTGATCTCTTATTTGAGATATCTTCATTAGAAATGGGACCATATCCTCATACTTTGATTTATTTATTTTATATATCTTATTTCTTAAAGACATATTTTATCATGATGTACTTATAGAGTACAAATTTACTAGCTTGTCATAAATAGCCTTGGAATTCATCAAATTAGCAAAAAAGGGAACTAGGTGATCCTTAATGGATTCAAAAATGATCCTTTGTGCCCTTACTCCCCCTTTCATTTATTTTTCTATATCTTGAGTCCTATCTTTCCTAGGTTCATTAACTTCACCGAGGACATATTCCATTACTTCATGTTTTGTAAGTGCCTGGTTAATCCTTTTCTTCCATTCTAGGAAATTTGCTAAGCCAATGAGCTTATTTCTTTCCTTGTAGAAAGAATCCATATGACCTTTAGATTTATACATAGAGAAACAATATGATACTCACTTGTCAATCAATATTATTTCCTTCTCTGATGATGTCTCCAACTATCTCGGGGCTTTCAAGATCTTCAAAGAGACTTCAATAATGTCCTAGAAAGATGTCTTCTAGGATTCCTTCATAAACAACTTCAATGAGTGATGAATGATACCAAGATTCATTATTTTTTTAGTTCAAGGATGTCTTTGATTAAGCCTTTGAATAAATCTCCTTCCAAAAGAGATCAACAACCTTCTTGAAATATTCTTCTTTGGGCCTTCCTTTGATGAGAGCTTTGTGTACTCCTCTTATTTTAAATCAATAGGTCTTCTTTTTCTTTCCTTGTGCCCTTCTACAAATGAATCCCCTTAGCACACCCTTATTTTGTACACAATATGATCCTTCTTGTTGCCTTCTTGTTCACCTTGGTTCTAATACCATGTTGGAAAATACAATGTGGCATCTATAAGTTCAGATTTTCCTTATTCCTTGATACTTACTTATCAATATTATTTATCTTGTCATGTTTATTTATTAAATATTTTCATCTAAAAAATATCAATATCAAAATAGAAAATTATGTGGACACAAAAAATAGGCTCCAAGCTAGGGAAAAACCCCTCTAAGGGGAAAACCCAACAAATATCTTCTCTTTTGTATAGAATATGCTTCAAATGAGACAACAAAGACCCAAACCATAGACCAAGTCCTCCTCCAAGTATCAAGCCAGTCCTTCAAGAAATCCTTTCAAGTAGATCAGGTCAACAAATCTTGAACTTGCTTCAACCATCTTCCAACTGTAACCTCGAGCCCCAACTTCAACCCTGCAACTTTGACCTACAACTTCAGCCCTGTAGCAGTTGCAGAAACCCTAATCCAACTTTTCAAGAGATCCTCCTTTGAGAAAGACATATCTTTTCAAGCTCAATGAGGTCAATACAAAATATATTCTCTTCCAGCAAATTAATACTACAACTCACTCTCCTGCAATTTAGACCTACAATTTTTGCCTTCCGAGAAGCTGCAACAACCCCAGACCTTCGCACATGTGAGAGAGATAGAGCCCAAAAACATATATTCTTCCTTATTCTTGCCTTCTATACCTTCACTCTCCTTTTCATCTTGCTTCACAATTATTAATCGAACTTCTTCTTGAGATATCAAACTTGTGAGTGAGTGAGTGTCAAATGAGGTCGAATTTGTTGTACACCAAGGGGTTGAATTCCCTCCTTTATGTCAACTTGTAATTGCTAGAGATGACTTGTACTTTGGTGGTTTCCAGGACTTTCTAGACACAAAATAAATTATTTTACAAGTTACAGCTTTCTCCGAAGTGTCTTATAAACATCATGTTCGCTCTCTTAACTCATGAAAATATATCCTATGAGCTAACAAACCCTAGAAGCATGAAGAACAAGTTTTTACCTAGAATACTGTCAATAAGAAGCATGAATCCCATGCTTTAAAATAATAACTTTTTTCTTCTTTTTTTTTGTTACACAAGATACATATTGAAATGAGTACAATAAAAATTATGAAGATCAAAACTAGTTACATTTCCAATAGTCATGAGGCTCCTGAAAGAGCAAGTTGAATTGCTGAGAGGGAAGAGGAGATATCAGGACTAAGAGGATTCAGGAGAAGAGAGGCTCTAATGATAGCCAACTAAAAACTTGTTACTAATAATCCAAAGCATAACCTTGATGATAGTCAGATGAGAAATACATGAGGCTTTCTAACTAATAATCACATAGCATTGGTTATGCCTTATAGGGCTGATAAATTCACTAGAGGCTATGTTGGTTGATAACCTTTGAAAAATGGGTGCATCCAAGCCTAGTGAATTGATAACACCTAATTGTAGTTCCATGGATTGGAATAATAACATAGTTGGATGATTCCACTAAACTACTGGAAGATAAACTCTTATTCTTTCGCAGGGAACGTAGCTAATAAACCATCCATGCTATTAACTGCATCTTTTTCTCCACATCTGAATTGAAACTCTCTATGTCCAAATCCCTAGAGATATTGGGATGTTGCAAGTCCCTATGCATAATGGATAGTGTTCCTTGCCTAATGTGAAATTGTTGAATAGTTTGTGGGTGAAGGTAGGGTAGCCTTGCGACATCATATTTTAGTTGATGATACTAATTAAATAGCTTCAGTAGAAGATGGATGTCTATCCATGAAATGGTTCACCGTGTTTACCCGGTCTTGCTAGCTAGTAGGTGGAGGTAAGCAACCTCAAGCCACCATATCTTAGCTGAAGTATTAGTTTGAAACTCCTTTGAGAGAAATCTACCTCAATCATTGGAATCTAGATCGATGGTGACAATTGCAATAAATATGTACCTACAACTTATGTATGGTTGGGCGGAGAGTTGTAGTCCTAATCTCAGTTTCCCAAAAATATTCATAAGATAAGCGTTTCTAACATATTCTCTATCTTAATGAATGAGAATTGTATTTCTGGTTGAAATTATTTCATTAATACATGATATATGGATGTGTAATTCATACTTATTAGATTGACCAGTATGTCATGTCCTTGTTTTAAAGGCATTGTGATAGCATGCAAGGATGATGGATAAGTGTAGAATTATATAGCATAAGCATTCTTCTTCTTTATTGCAATATGGTGACTCTGTTGGTTTCAAGATTGTGTTTCATTATTGTGTTGCAATGTGGTAATATTGATGATTTCAAATCTTCGTGGATGCCCTGGTGTTAGGGTTGTACATCCATTTTATCAAGGGCTTGGTCTCATAAATATGTATTTTGTTTGGTGTGAGCCATGACCTTATGAGCTTGAGTGAATTGAATTTAAATATTCGTATTCCATACAAATATGCATCATGGTTATGCTCTTGTTGAGGTTGAAGTCTCAAGGTTGAGCGTGTTGTCTCTTTTCATAGATAGCATGGGAAAATCCCTGCTTGAATTACTAGTTTAGTCATGGTGATCAGTTCGATAGGTACTCAGTGGGAATTCATGTATTGGGCAATTATTCTTTTTCCCCATGGAAAAATCGTAGCTTTTCATTAATTTTGAAAAATTACATATAGTAGATGTCGTTGGCATATGCATAATTGTTGGTTGAAGCCATTCAAAAAGTGTTCAAAAAAAGTTATGGCCTAGGCCATTGAAAAAGAGCTGTAAATAAATCACCATGCAGGGTGCACTTGATATGTCTAGTAACAGAAGATAACAAAAATATATCCATACGTCAACATAGTGTAACTATAAATTGTTGATAATAAACAAACAAAAAATTAGGGCCTTTCCGCTCTAGGAAATTCCATATTGATGTAGGGCTGGTGATAGTATTGGTATTGTTCTTCACCATTATTTTATTGTATCATCCACAGGCCTCTGGAATGTGTCGTAGCCTCCTTGGATAATTTGTCAGCAGTCAAGTTCTATTCCCTATAAATATGTTAACAGGTAACAAAGTTAAATTGTGCTTTGAAATCTCGTATTTCATCCAAAATGTTTCTAAGTGAATGTGTATGACAATTGTTAATGTTATTCAACCAATTTATGATGATTTTGGAATCACCAAAGATCTGTAATTTATTGCATGAGTGAACCAATGAAAAATGAAAAAGATGCCTAAGGGTGATCAGTTCAGCATAATTGTTTCTTCCTTCTCCCAATCCCATTTGTATTTTGTAATGATGGTGTTCAAATGGATGGAGTAAGGTACCTCCTCCACACCCCTGTGCTTGGGCAACGCCATCGAAATATGCCCAAGGAATGGTGAGATCAATCGATTAAGTGGACAAATTTCAATTTGTAGGAGTGTGTATCTCGTATGGAATCTCATGGTAGGCAACAATGATTTTTTTAGCAGCATGTGGCCATCTAGCCTCTTTCCCCTTGAAAATAATCCCATTTTTGATCAACCAGATAGACCAGCAGACAAGGAGAGGAAGGCAACGAGTTTTGGAGTCGTTGTTTGCAGTTGTCTAGTGATCCCAAGCCTTGGGTATCGATTGACCCTACCAACAGGCAGATTTGGAAACCATATTTAAGACTTGTAGCCATAGTTGGGCACTCATCAGGCATTTTAGGAAGAGATGATCATTGGTTTCCTTAGCATGTTTACATAGTACACACTAGTGTGGCCCATATTTGTATCGATGCACAAGGTTTTCTCCTATTGGGGTTTTATTCCTGAGCACGTTCCACATTAATAATTCATTCTCGGTGGTGCTTTGAGTTTCCAAATCCTCCCCCACCAGTCTAGGAGTGCTAACGGCCTGTGCGCTGAGAGAAGGGTGGGATATCCAAATTTAAGAGAGTATAGTCCATGCTCAGTTGAAGTCCAAATAAGATCATCGGGGCCTTCTTTGATGCGCACATGGGATTGTTTCAAGGCATTTATATACTCGTCCCAAGCCTACTGCCATTGTTTAGGGATGTCTAAATGCAGAGTTGTTAACCAAGCCTGTTCAAAGATGGAGTTGTTCTCCAAGTCAGCAACCTATGAAATTACTTTGATATTCCGCAGATTGAGAAATAGGATGAGGTCAGGAGGTAATTGATACATATTTCCCCCTCCGGTCCATGGGTCCATTCCTATACGGGCCAATGAGCCATCATTTATTCTCCAAGCTAGTCCCTCTTTGATAGAAGGCAAGGTGTTTAATATTTCTTTCCAGACCATAGAAATCTCATATCGAGGCCAGGAGGGTAGGCAAATCCAATCCAATAGGTGATGAGGCCATATATATTTATGGTAGGAGACTTTAGTCTAGAGGTATTGTGAAGTGAGTAGGATCCATCCCATCTTGGTAGAAAGAGCATGTGCAAAGACTGATAAGTCCTTTAATCCCCATCCACTCCATTTCCTAGGGAGGGAAATGTGCTTTCATCCCACCCAAGAAAAGGGTTTTCCCTCTTTATACCCGTTCCAAAGGAATCTACAGCAAATCTTCTGAATTTAGGTGAGGATTCCTTTAGGGATCCAAGCTAGTGACATCCAGTAGACTAGAGTAGCTTCCAAGATAGATTTGATGAGGACTAACCGACCACCTTTGGATAGGAATTTGTGGTTCCATTTTTGCAAGCGGTTTTCAATTTTAACCACAAGTCAGACCAAACAGCTATTCTGTAGCAATGTGGCTTGATCTAGAATCCCAGGTACTTAAGGCCATCCTCCAGATGATGGCTCTGAAAAGGAAATTTCTGTTGAGCGCATCTTGATTCCCAAGGAGATGCATTGGAAAGAGTAATGGTAGACTTGGAGTGGTTTTCTTCCATAGCAGTAGCCAAGGAAAATAGGGTGAGGATTTCATGGAAAGTTGTGGAGTCCCTGATGCTTCCATTTAGGAAGATGAGTACATCATATACAAAAAGTAGATGAGTGAGGAAGAAATGGTTAGAAATTTTAAGTCCTTGTATTCGCCCTTCCTGCTTAGCAGATGTAATGAGTATGCTGAGACCTTCCATGACAAACAAAAAGAGGAGTGGGGAGAATGGGCATCCTTGCCACAATCCTTTCTCAGCATGGAAAAAATGTGATGTTGAGCCATTTATGAGTACGTTGAAGGTGGATGAGGTGATACAACATATAATCTAGTCGATGAAGGGGGGTGGGAATCCCAGGTAAGTAAGGATCATCTTAATGTATAGCCAACTGACCTGGTCAAAAGCTTTAGCAAGGTCAATCTTGAGAATTTCCCCTCTTAACTTTTTTGTTTTCATATAGTGTAGGGCTTCTTGTGTCATGCCAATAGCTTCATGGATTTGTCTATTCTGGAGGAAAGCAAATTTCTCAAGGGAAATGTGACAGGATAGGATGGGTCTAAGACGATTGGCAATGATTTTATAGAGACAATTACAAAGAGAAATAGTTTGAAATTCATTGAAAGATGAAGGAGAGTTGGATTTAGGAATCAAGGCAATGAAAGTGGTGTTGATGGCCTCATACATATGCCGGGAAGTCCTGCATTCCTCCACCACTTTGAGTAGATCTTGACCAATGATCTCATAAAAGGTAAGGTAGAATTCAATTGTCCAGCCATCCGGCCCTGGACTCTTATCTTTTTTTAACCATTTCAGTGTACTTTCTAGTTTTACCTGAGTGACAGGGGAAATGAGCTCCTCGGCTATTTCCAGGTCCACAAATCTAGGGAAGTTTCCTACAATTCTAACAATTTCAGCAATAGAGGCACCAGGAGGGGCCTTGTAAATTTCTCATAAATGAGAATTCCCCAGGCGAGAGAACTGGTTATAAGTTGTTGGCGTGCCCCCATCCTCCAAGGGCATATTCCAAATGGTATTGATGACTTTCCTTCTCTTGGCAGAATTTTGAAAGAATCTAGTGTTCTCATCTCCTGCTTTTAGCCAGATAGCTCGACTCCGGAGTTGTCAGGTTTCTTCCCTCTCCCTCAGGATTTTTTTCCATTTTTCCTCCAAATTGATGAGTTGAGTCTTTGCCTCTGCCGAGGTAAACCCCCATCCCTGTTCATCTAGAAGAGTGGCCAATGTCTGTTCAATATCTCTAAGAGTTTGATCGTCGCTCATTCTTTTATCCTTATCCCAATTAATGGGCAATCTCTTAATCTTGGAAAGATTGGTACAGAAACCCTCCGCCAAAGTTCTCCCCGAGGAAGGAGGATTTGAAATACAGAAATCAAAGACCAATTGAATATAAGAGGGGTTTGATAGTCAGGTGGAGTTGAATTTATATGAAGCCCTTGGTTTCTAAGAGGGGCTAGAGATCTCTAAATAAATTGGGGAGTGGTCCGATAATCCTCCAAAACCAACCCATTTTTTGTATAAGGAAAGTATTTCAACCAATGTGTCCTTGATGAGCAAGCAATCCGAATGCCTAGTCAGAGCAGCCACCCCAATTCTGCAATTTCACCAGGTGGGAAGGGGCTTTACCATGGGGATATACATCAAATTATGTTGTTCAAGCAATTGCTCCATAACATCTGAAAGTAGATCCACCTGAGCGTTTCCCCCCATGATTCCCCGTATCCAATGGAGAGTTTAGGTCGCCACCCAAAATGAGGATTTTAGAATTTGTGTGGGATAGATTAAGGAGACAGTTTCAGAAGGCCTCTCTGTTTTGACATGGGCCATATACATTGACTATTAGAAGATCCATGCCCAAATCTGATGAGAAGATATCCATTCTAATAAAACCAGCACCACCCCAGGAGGCCTTGAGGTAAATAGATCAGGGGTTGTATCTTAGGGCCAGTCCACCCAATCATCCCATGACATCAAGGGATTGAAAGATCCAACCAGGCTTCAGAAAGTGGATAACATAGGAGATAACGTTAGCCTCACCCAATGTTTCTTGTAGGAAGATTGTAGAAATTTTGAATAATATGACACTTATTCACAAATATTATCCCGCTTATACACTAATTGCAGAATACATGCATAATACATAACCTCCTCTACATTGATCATCAATTTAGCAGTATTAAGAAACATTCACATGCGCATATTGAAGCATCAATCACACATATCAACACAGTATGTACCCGGGGAAAGCATAAAGCTGAAAACCCCCAACTATATATATATTATATTGATTGAGAACATGTAACAATACATAGTACAATACTCCTCGCAAGTACTCAGCACTATCTCCACCTGTTACACACAAACTAGCTCAGATCTGAATCAATCACTAGCTCAAATATCCTCCGCTGCTTGCTTGCCTCTACTGCGCAATCCTGCATGAGAATGGATGAGAATGGCTGATCCAAACTCATATTTCCCTTGGATATACCACACAATCGTCATTGGAAATACTCAATCCCACTGATTGTGCAAATCACATGCACAACTATAGTCACAACTGACAACTATCTTGCCCTTTCACTCACCTCTAACACTTGTCTCCGCTGAACTGTCCATGCATTGAGTTAATTGATGTATTCTTCAGTTGCTTTATGAGTTAATAATTAGTGAATTAATTAATAATTAATTCACACCACTCATCACTAGTGTATTTTTCAGTTAGACTAAATACAACTAGTTCAACTAAGTCAAACTGAACACAACTCCATCGACTCCTCAATCAACTCCACCAAACCCAATCACTTGAGTTCTAACTGAAGTCCATCATGCAATAGCTGAACTAACCCATAGGAAAAGCGTATTTCCTTCTGGCAGTTGCATGTGCCACATCCATAGCTCGAACTGAAGTGCTACAAGAGGATAAGATAATGTTTATAGTCCAAATATTATTAAGAGCTAATAATATTCGATTGTTCTATGTAGAAAATTCGTGAATAATATAACACTTATTCACAGAGATTATCCTGATTATACACTATTTGCGGAATCATGCATAATACATAACCTCCTCTACGTTGATCATTAATTTTGCGGAATTAAGAAACAATCACATGCGCACATTGAAGCATCAATCACACATATCAACATAGTATGTACTGGGGAAAGCATAAAGTTGAAAACCCCCAACTATCTATATATTATATTGATTGAGAACATGTAACAATACATAGTACAATACTCCTCGCAAGTACACATTACTATCTCCACCTGTTACACACAAACTAGCTCAGATCTGAATCAATCACTGACTCAAATCTCCTCCACTGCGCAATCCTGCATGAGAATGGATGAGAATGGTTGATCCAAACTCGTATTTCCCTTGTGTAACACTATGCAATCCTCATTAGCAATACTCAATCCATTGATTGTGAAAATCACATGCACAACTATAGTCACAACTGACAGCTGTCTTGCCCTTTCATTCACCTCTAACACTTGTCTCCACTGAACTGTCCATGCACTGAGTTAACTGATGTATTCTTCAGTTGCTTTATGAGTTAATAATTAGTGAATTAATTAATAATTAATTCACACGTCTCATCATTAGTCTATTTTTTAGTTAGCTAAATACAACTAGTTCAACTAAATCAAACTGAACACAACTCCATCAACTCCTCATTCAACTCCATATAACTCAATCACTGAAGTTCTAACTGAAGTCCTTCATGCAATAGCTCAAGTAACCCATAAGAAACACATATTTCCTTCTGGCAGCTGCATGTGCCACATCCGTAGCTCGACTGAAGTGCTCCAAGAGGAATAAGATAATGTTTATAGTCCAAATATTATTAAGAGCTAATAATATTCAACTGTTCTATTTTTAGACTGGTAGTCTAAAAATAGACTCCGCCCATATGTCTAAAAATAGAAGTCCATATATTTTTACCAACATGACCAATCATCCACAAATAGAATCCTGCAACTCATAAACCATGATCCATATGTCTAAAAATAGACTTATCCCCAAAAATAGCCTACAGGACGACTTAGTGAAGGCAAATTCTTTTCACTAAGCTCCATCATCTTGTTGCATTTTCAACAAAGATAATGTCTACAATCTCATATTCAAATAGTCATCTGAGGGCTAGCTTTTCGGGTGAGCTAGCTAGACCCCTGCAACTAAAAGAGAACCACTTCATGGGGGTGATTTAGCCAGGATGTTCAAAGCTCTAAGTACCCAATCAAGTGATGACTGTCTACCCAAAGCCACTTCCACATCGGCTAATTGGATGGCCTTTGATAAATGGGATTTACGCCCTCTAATGGATTTGGGGGCACTTGTAGGGGGGGTCAGTCCCAACCTAGAGGGTTAGCTATAGGTCGCTAAGGGAGGGAGGTAGGGACAAAGATTGTAAGGATGGGGGTGGGGGAGAGGTCAGGAGGGGAGCTGTTGATTCAACAAAAGAGGGTGGAACCACTAGAGGGTAGGATGGCGGAGTGGTTGAGAGGACCGATGATGAGAGACAAGGGGACAAGGGATGGAGGTGGAGGTGTAATCATGAACCGATGCAGATGTAGTGTGCAAATGCAATGTAGAACAAGTAGGAGAAAAATCAAAAATAGATTTAGGGAGAGGAGGAGTACTCGAGGAGCGAGCAGGCTCAAGAACAACCCTCGATCGGGTCATCGACAGGGAGGGAGGACAAGGAGCACTTGAAGTTGGCATTTGATTAGGTGTCCCCTTCCTATTCATCGATGAAGCAGCCGGAGGATTCTGCCATGGAGCGGATACAAGAGCCCTAGTAGCCTCACCCTACTTTGTGGCACATGCGACATCTGAACATGACTCCTTCATAGTCCAATATTTGGATCCTGGTTAAATTCTTCTATTGTAGGGTGATTTTCTCCTATAAGCCCTCTCTTGTATCAAGATGGACCAAGATGCCAGCCAGAGACTTGTTCCTTGATTTGATATAAGACCTATCATAGTCCAAATAGGTGCCTAATACGTTCCCAACTTGTACAAACGCATCCTCAGACCAGTACTGCAGAGGGAGCCCTAGCATCCTAACCCATAATGGCCCAACAACGATTTGTTCTCTTTCAGGGTCAAAAAGCGGACTCCAACATTTCAACACGACCGAGGCCATTTCGATGTGCCAGTATCTGGCAAGTTCCCAATTGATGTATTCCTCTTGCAGGAAGTGGAGTGCAAACTAGTCACAAAGAAATGTTTGCACCTCAGGAAGATATTTAAAAAAAATTCCCCAAATCTCCTTGACCCAGAGACTATGCCACTCCGCTGAATAGGCATGTCCCCGAACCCTACCCACCAGAACCTTACCAGCTATAGTGACAACTTCACCCATGTTCAAACCGTCCCTGAATTTGAGGGTGAGGTCCTTTCTTGAGGCCTTCACACACTTAAACTTCCTCTTTCCCAATGTAGGAAAAGTCGGGTGGTCCTGCAATGGGTCTAGAGAACCCTAGTTCTCTTGGTGATGATTCTATGCAGAGTGTCATACCTTACTGACCAGGGTCTCAAAGCAACCAGATGGAATGGAGGAGGGTGTTGCCGCAGCAGAAGGGGAAGGTGCTAAAGGCACAAGTAGGGGTTTCCTAGGCATAGAGGTGTGATCATCCTTGGGGGGGGGGCATGAAGGGCAGAGTGCATAACAGATCCTTGGAAGTTGAGGGTTCAAAAGGAGTGGATGATGGTGAGAAAGCAGCAAGGAGGTAGAGGGTCACCGGCGAGAGTGGAGGGCAATCAAGCTCTATGGAATCAATGGAGAGTGTGGCGAAGGGGAGGCCAGATGAAGATGGTCCGGGAAGGGTAATGATGAGAGGAGAGATGGATAGAAGAGGTTCAGTCAGTTCCCAAGGAGCATCAGATGAATAAACAAGCGTAGGTTAGGGCTATGAAAAATAGAGACATAGGGGTTAGGGTCAGTGGAATAATCAACCTCCTCTAATTCCATGTCCGACGTAATGCAACAAACCTGGCGAAAACAGAAGCCAACAGTGGGAAGCATGAATTACATCCAGCAATAGACGGAGAGTGACAGCGCACGCCTGCAGAGATTAAACGGTTACAGTGGAAATAGGTCAATGCTAACCGTAACCCTCGTTCGAAATGCCTGCTAGAGATAGGGTTTCCATCGCTCTCAACATAACCCCTCGGAATGCACATTCATATTGCTACTTTCATTGAAGAAATAACAATCGAATCTACCCCACTATTATATTGGGCACTTCTATTATTATGTTTCCTGGAATTCCCATCCAAAAAAATGACATGTTGCAAGATTGTAATGCTGCTAGTTAAGTGGTGGTGGTTAGGTCCAGGCTAGTAATTGAACTTAACGGGAGAATCCCTTGTTTCCTTTTCAGAATCATATGATTTTCGGTCACCAACATAAGCTTGTTCTGTTGGTTGGACCTTCAAGAGGGTCCTTCAAGAGGGTCCTTGGGATCTCTGGACTAAACAACTTGTTCTCCATAATCTATTGAGAAACCAAGGAGACTGCAAGTCTTGAAGAGTTGAATGGGAAAGTCTTTGTTTTATGTTTTATGTTTTCTGTTGTAAGGACCTAAAGGATTAGAACTAGTTGTAAGCTTAGAGGGGATAGCACCAATGCATGCTTCATATAGCCTAAATAAAAATGTTGAAGTGTTGGCGTGAGTTTAAAGAATTGCATAACTATCATGGCAGGGTCATGGTTGTGAAGCTTCACAAATGTCTTATTGGGTTGTGTTATATTCTTTCCACATAGTTAACAGGGGGTTTAAAGGGCACCCGTAACCCCACTTTATGGGGTCTGGGGCAGCGCCCCAAAAAATTTTGGTTTTGGACCCTATGTTAGGTTGGGCGGACCCACCTATGGTTTTTTGCATGATTTTCACACATGTTTTTTGGACG
>APFE031752088.1:0-29155 GCA_000404065.3 Pinus taeda | reverse complement strand
AACCTCTGAGCACCTGTACCAACCTCTGAGTGAGTTGCCATCAAGGACAACACTTGAAACATAATGCCAACAAAAGGTCCCCCCAAACTGTAGAACAAATGACAAATCCAAGGCGGGACGACCCAGGACAACCTGCCAAAGCCACAAGTAAAGGAAAACACTATGAAGTCGAAGAAGGACACGGTAAAGTGGTGTGAGTTCCATAAGAGCTCCACTCACAACACAAGTGAGTTTCAGGCCAAGTAGTCACTAGTGGCTGAGCTGAAGTCTTCAGAATCAGATGCATGTTCCGACTTTGAGTCAGAACCCAACAAGGGGAATGACAAAGGGAAGCATATTATCGATGCGGAGGCCAACACCACCGTTTCCACCACGAAGATCAAGAAGGAGGAATCCGAAGATCTAGAGGAGGAGGAGCATCTCTTCCACTCATCGATGTGGGTAAAGGGTTCCCCGATACAGTGCATTTTTGACAGTGGGAGCCAAAATAACCTCATTGTAGTAGAGGTCATGAAGCAAATAAGCTTACCACCACAACACACCCACAAGCGTACACCATCGGGTGGCTTCACCAAGGATGAGTTCTTGGTGTGAGCCAACAGTGCCTCCTTCCATACAACATCAAGCCCTTTACGGATGAGGCACTATGTGACATTTCTCCCCTTGATGTTTGTGATGCATTATTAGGCCAACCATACTTGTGGAAGCGACATGCTATGTATGAGTCAAGGTCTCGCACTGTTATTATTACCTTGGGAAATAAGTTGTACATGATACCAGAGTTAGCACCGCCTACCGCCATCTCTCTGGTTACTGCAAAACAATGCAGTAAGCTCATTTCCAAAACTAGGAAATTTGTTTTCATTATGATACAACCTCAGGGAAAGAAGAAGACGGTGGCCACAACCTCCAGACAGAGCCCCTTTACATGACAACAGCAGATGGACAAGGTCATGGAGGAGTATGAGGACATCTTCACCTCCTCCGCAGGGGTGCCTCTACACTGTCAGGTAAAGCACTCCATCGATTTGACCCCAGGTGCGTCTTTGCCTAATGGACCAATCTATCAGCACTTCGTTCTAGATAACAATGAAATCAAGAGGCAGATTCAAGAGCTATTATAGATAGGTCACATTCGGCCATGTTCATCACCCTATGGGAGCCCAATTGCATTGGTACATAAGAAGGATGGGACTTGGAAACTCTGTATTGAATATCGGGCACTGAACAAGATTATTCTCTGGAATAGTTACCTGATCTCATAGAATGATGACCTTATGGACCAACTCAAGGGGGAAAATATTTTAGCGAGATCAACTTCAAGTCTGGATATCACCAGGTACCAATCAAACCCTCCAATGTGTGGAAGACTTCTTTCAAAGCAAAGGAGGGCCTTTTCGAATGGTTGGTTATGCCTTTCAGGTTGAGGAATGCTCCTGCAACCTTCATGAGGTTGATGGATGACATATTGCGGCCATTAACTAACTCATTCGTAGTGGTATACTTGGATGACATCCTGATATTTAGCCAGAGTTTGGAAGAGCAACTCCACCACATCCGACGGGTTCTCCAAACACTGCGACAACACAAGCTGTGTGCCAATTTGGAGAAATACACTTTTGGCATGACCTAGGTTCAGTATTTGGGATACATTATTGATGAACGAGGGGTGCATGTGGATCTAGCCAAGATCTAAATAATTCGAGATTGGGCAGCCCCAACCACTCTGATAGATCTTCGTAGCTTTCTGGGTCTTGTCAATTTCTATCACAAGTTCGTGCTGGGGTTCTCTCATATCACTTGGCCCTTGAGTCAAGTCACCAACGGAGGAGAAAAAGAAAAATTCTTTTGGTTTAAATATCAACAAAAGTCATTCACAGAGTTGAAATATCGCCTCTACTCTGCACCAATGCTCACACTACCAGACTTGCAACAACCATTTGAGATTGAGACAAATGCATCTAACTATGCTATTGGGGAAATCCTTACTCAACAGGGGCATCCAGTGGCATATCATAGTGAGACACGTTTAGACACAGTCCGGAAGTATTGTTGATCCCCAAACTTGCATCTTCCCTACACATTTTTCTACCTTCTTTCCATTCAACTGAGCCTCCTAAGCCATCAATATCATTGCATATTAGTTATAAAAGAGCATTTAAAGTGGTTTCTTGACTATGTCTTTATGTTGCTGTTTGAACTATATTTTTGGTTATGAGTTGCGTAATCTTGTCACTTTCCGCAGCTATTTTTGTTAAAGTCCACATTGCAGGTGTCATCAGGCAGATCGAGCCACATGGGAAAGTTGGAAATGATGTGGACATGTTTCGGGTCCCATTGGTCCAACTAGATTCGTCAAAGGAGGTCGTAGTCAACGGTGGTCAAGCGATGGTCAAATAGGAGAAGTCCTACAGCAACAGGACTCCGTTTCAAGCACGTAAAGACTTCCGTGACCGTTTCCAGATTTTTGGAGGCATGCTGACACCTGTAGGCTGACCACGATGTGGATCCAACAACCGTTTTTAATAAGATTTCCTAATCTTGGTGACCATGCTGCTAAATCCATGGAGGCCGTTCTTCACATGTCCTCTGTTCACGTAGTTTTCCAGAAAGACATTTATGAAACCTTTGTTATAAATAACGCGTCCTGATACGCATAATAGCTAGCTTTTGATATGTAATTTTTGTTGTTAAGAACCACTGTGTCGTGACACTAGCTTATTGCTGTAACTCTGTTTTGAAATATATATATATATCTATATATATCTATATATATATATATATATATGAAGACTCTATTTTCCATATTGGCGTGAACGTGATTTTGAGTTGATAACCCGTTAGCCAAGGTTGCAGAGGGCCCCTGCATACCGAGGTTTCATTTTCTTCATTGCTGTATAGTCCTCATGCAACGTTTTATGATTATTCATTCGTGTATATATTTCTAACATGTCACTTTTGCTCATGATTTTATAATTTTTGTTTAACGTTGATCAGCGTGTGCAGGTTTCAAGATAGAGTAGGCAGCCCGGGTATTTGCATATAAATTTCATAATGATTAGTGATATGGAATTGATCCTCTGCTGATTTTATTTTCCTAGTTTATTTTAATTCCAGTTCTGTTTTGTTGAATTTTAGTTTTGTTTAATTTTCCTTGATTAGTTAAAAATCAACTTGCTCATTTCATTGACAGTTACCTCCGAAAGCCATAGCGAGACTACTGGTGAGGGATTGAAATATGAATGCTGTGAATTGATTTTAGTTTCCTTTTCTGCAATTAGATAATTGAATTGCTCATTTCATTGATAGTTACCTCCGAAAGCCATAGCGAGACTACTGGCGAGGGATTGAAATATGGGTGTTGTGATTTAATTTTAATTTACTCTTCAGCAATTAGATAATTGAATTGCTCATTTCATTGACAGTTACCTCTGAAAGCCATAGCGAGACTACTGGCGAGGGATTGAAATGTGGATGATGTAATTTTATTCTAGTTTTACTTTCTTTGCAATCTTTGATTTCCTTGAGTGTAGTAGGTTAAGTTAGTTTTCGGAATTTAGACAGCAACAAAGATGATGGTTTCATAATCAGTAGTTCCTGAATTACTTGTTTTAATTAGCAACATCCTTTCAATTTTTGATTCAAGTGTTATTTTTCACTATAGTCTATTTTCTGAAGTGTTAAGTTTTGGGAATCTTTACAAAGGACATAACTGCCTTAAAACTTATAACCATACTTGCCTTCTAGAAACTTAGGAATTGGAATTTCATAAATCAAGATAAAACCCACCAAAACAAAACAAAAATAAAAAAACGACAAAAGTAAGAAATAGGTTATCTTGCACATATAGTGCGCCACACTTCATCAGCTTACGAATCCCGGATTGAAAAATTAATTTAGCAATTTAGGACACACTAAATTGACCAAACATTTTAGTGCTGTTGCTGGGGAAGTGTAACTAGGTAGTGAATTTCTTAAAAAAAAAAACAATAAAAAGAAGGGAAAATTGATAACTTCTTGAAGTATGCTCTCCTCTTGCACCTAGTGTGATCTAAAGGATCAGAAAAGAGAGTTATTGGTTCAATAATTTCTTAAGTATGCTCTCTTCTTGTAAACCTAGTGTGACCTGGAAGATCAGAAGAGAAATTATTACGCCAACTTAAAAAAAAAAAAAAAAAAAATATATAATATATATATAAATATATATATATATATATATAAATATATATATTATATAATGACATGCATAGAGAAAGAGATTCTAGAGAAGGTTTATAGCTAGAGCCAAGAGTTCGATTTTCACAACTCCAGCTTCTTCAAGGCATAGACAAGATTCACCATCATCTAATCCTAACCTTAAGATTCCTGGAATTCAAGGAGCAGCAGCTGAATTAGAGGATTCTCCTACACTATCTATCAAATCTCATCTAGGAGAAAACCCTTTCTTCACTTCTACAGGAGAGAAAATTGTAATCAAAGAAGTAGAATCACCTGAAGAAGAAAAGGAAGAATCTTTCTCTCATCCACCCTTGATAGAAGAACCATAAGACTCTGAGGAAACTATCATGACGGAAGAAGTAGTAGATGGATTTGAGGGTAGAGGTAGAGGAGGAGGAAATAATGGAGGCAACAATGGTGGAGGTGGAGGTAATAATGGGAGAAATAGGGAAGGAGATAACTCGTTTGGATTCCCTATAGTTGATGAGGAAACTCACAAAACGATGAAAAACATCTCAGCATCTATCCTCCCCAACTTTTATGGATTGCGAAGTGAGGATCCTGAAACATTTCTGTTTGAGTTTGAAGTCGTGTGCCGAACCTATGACTATATGGAAGACTCTCAAAAAACCAAACTGTTTCCTTCAACATTAAAGGGAGCCACTTTGAAATGGTTCATGGGATTAGTCACCCAATCTATTAGGACTTGGAATGATTGAAACAAACATTTTTGGATAGATACCTGGACTATTGTATGCCCACCAATCACAAGGATGAGGTATTCAAAATGGTACAAAAATAAGATGAAAACTTGGAGGATTTACTTGAAAGATTTCAATACAACTTAAAAGGAGCAAAGATGAGCAACTTAGATGAGGAAACTTTGAAAGCCCTTTTATTGAAAGCCATCAGAGATGAATGGAGAGATATTTTAAACATGATGGGGAAGGGAGACATTTCTCAACTTCCGCTTCATGACATAGCAGAACTATGTGTCCATCTCTCGAGGGGAAAATCTAAAATGGGAAAAGGGCCTAGAGATCCTTCTCTTATTAGGGCAAACAAATCTGCAACTGGATCTGTAAGTAGGGTAGAGATTGGCAATATGCTTTATGAATTCAAAACTGATATCTTAGGGAGCCTTAGTGAACAACTAGACACCCTTAAAATTCAAAACAAGCAAAAAGCATAAACTGATGCTCTAGCCATCTTTTGTCCGAAATGTAGGAAGAAACATGCTTTAAGGGAATGTCCCTTGGATGCAAAAGTTGTAGAAACATGTATGATTTGCTCATAGAATCATGAGACCAAGGATTGACCTTCAATTCCTGGACTCAAAGCTGTCTTTCAAGAAGATCCAAATTCAGTAGAATCTCTCTATTTTGTTGCAAGAAGACCTTGGCAGGGCCAACAAAATCAAGGGTTTAACAACCCTATGAATTTTCAACCCCCACTGAATTGGAATCCTTGGCAACAACCTTGGCCCCAACCTCAAAATCCATATCAATCATGGGCACAAGGGATGCAAAATCCTTATGGGAGATTTGCTCAATTTTATCAATTTCCTCCATCTTTTCAAAATCAACAAACTCCCCAGCTTCCAAATCAAAGTCCACAACTTTCCTTGCCATTTCCTCCACAACAACCTTCTCAAGAAAATTCAAATCCTCAACTCATGCTTCCATTTCAACAAAAGACAAATCAACTACCCTCTCAGCCATTTCCAAATCCTAACAATAAAAATCCTCAGAATACTTACATGATAGAAGGACAACAATTTCCTACCTATATGATTGTTCCTCTCAATGATGTACTACTCAGGTCTGGTAGTGTTTTAAAAACCTTCTATAGATGTTCAAGAGCAAGATACCTTTAAGGAGTACTCTCTTAAAGTTAATAAGGGTTTTGAGGAAGCATCTCTTCAACACTCACATATTCAAAAAGAGAAATAAAAGTTAACCCCCACAACTCCTCTAGTTGAGCAACCTGCATCTTCATCCACACCTCCTTTCCCTGAAAGATTACAAATTTATAAAGGGGTGGAAAGACAAATCTTGTTGCCTAATTATGATTTTCTAGATGAATTAAAGAATGTTTGTATCAAGATTCCCTTGCTACAAGCCATTAGAGAGATTCCTATTCTAGCAAAAACAATAAAGGAGTTGAGTCTCAAAAGGCCGGGAAGGAAACCAAGAGATACAAGAAGAATCCACCTGGTAGGAAAAATTGCAGATATCATGATGGGAAAAATTACCATGCAGAAGTATGTAGATCCTGGTAGTCCAATTGTCAAGACACATATAAATGGGGTAGAAATTCCAAATACTTTGATTGATTTAGGGGTTGTTATCAATATTATGAGTAGGCAGACTATGGAACAGCTTAAACTTCCTAATCTTCTTTTTACACCTACTTTACTGCAGCTTGCAGATAGATCAATAATCAAACCGATGGTGTATTAGAAGATATTTCAGTCTCCTTAGATTCTTGGGAATATCCAGTAGATTTCATGATTTTGACTCCCAAGAGTAATCTAGGAGGGCACCCGCTTATCTTAGGAAGACCTTGGCTAGCCACAGCTGATGCTTTCATTAGTTGTAGATCTAGGGATATGTCCATTTCTAATGGTAATTCGACAAATAAATTCAATTTGTATCCTCCAACAAAAGCAATCACAGAAGTATGAGACAATGAATGGGTCGATGATGAGGATACTATACAACTTGTCTTTACCATTTCTGAAATCAGTGAGGATAGTCAAATTCTGAACACATTAGGAAATTTTGAGACATCTTCAGAATATGACCCTACACAATTTCAGTTGGATTCTGACATTGAATGTTTATCATCAAGACAAATGTCTCTTTACTTTATGGAAGAGTTTGGTAGTTCTACCATTGAGATTTTTCTAGGTAAAACATTGAATATCAACAAAAATTTGGAAAAGTCACAATAGGAAGAACTAACCAAAATCTTGCAAAAACATCTACTGCATTTGCATGGGAGTATACTGATATGAAAGGTATTGATCCTCAGACTTGCATCCATCATATCTATATTGATGAAAACAGTAGACCAATCAGACAACCTCAGAGAAGGATGAATCCAAATCTTAGGGAGATAGTGAAAGAAGAGCTCCAAAAACTACTCAATATAAACTTCATTTATCCAATTTCATATAGCCGATGGGTTTCTCCTTTGGTTATAGTACCTAAAAAGAATGGTAAATGGAGGGTATGCATTGATTACATGGAATTGAATAAAGAAACTTCAAAGGATCATTTTCCTTTGCCTTTTATCGATCAAGTATTAGATACATTAGCAGGCAAAAAGTACTTTTCATTTTTGGATGGTTTTAGTGGTTATAACCAAATTTAGGTAGCACCTGAGGATCAAGATAAGACCACATTCACCTGTCCATGGGGAACTTTTTCCTATCGAGTGCTTCCTTTTGGGTTATGTAATGCACCCACAACATTCTAAAGGGTAGTACTAGGAATTGTTTCTGATCTAATTCATGATTATGTAGAGGTTTATATGGATGACTTTACAGTTTATGGTGACTCATTTGAAGAAGCATTAGGAAATTTGGAAAAAGTACTTGTACGATGTAAAGAAACGAACCTTTCATTAAGCCATGAAAAATGCTTTGTGATGTTTACTGAAGGTATTGTTTTAGGACATCATATTTCAGGGGATGGGATTAAAGTCGATAGATCAAAAGTTGAAGTCATCTCCAAGTTGCCTATTCCAAATTGTCAAAGAGATGTTAGAAGTTTTCTAGGATTTACTGGATACTATAGAAGATTTATAGAAAATTTCACTAAAATAGCATCTCCACTCTTCAAATTGCTTACAAAAGACTGTGAATTCAAATGGGATCCTGATTGTCAAGCAGCATTTGAAACTTCGAAAACAAGAATATTTGAAGCACCTATCTTGAGAGGACCAAATTGGAAAATCCCTTTCCATATTTCTACAGATGCTTCAGATACAGCGCTAGGCCCTTTGTTGGGTCAAAAAGATTTAGTCCCTTATGCCATTTACTATATTAGTAAAAATTTGACTCCCACTGAGTTAAAATATACTGTAACTAAAAAAGAGTTCTTTGCTGTTGTTCATGCAATCAATAAGTTCAGACAGTATATAACAGGCTATGAAAATTTTATTCATACTGATCATTCTGCGATTAGATATCCAATGAACAAACCTGTTACTAATGGCAGAGTTACAAGATGGCTCCTACTTTTATACGAATTCAATATTACTATGTTGGATAGACCAGTGAAACAAAATACAATAGCTGATTTCTTGTCTAGGATTCAGAATACGAAAGAAGATTCTCTTGTAGAGGATAAGTTTCCTGATGAATATTTATTTGCAGTAACTACTAAGACCCCTTGGTATGCATATATTGCTAACTATTTGGTTACAAGGAAACTACCTCCACATCTATTTCCTAGTGAAAGAAGAAAGATTATTCAGGAGAGTTCAAAATATTCATGGATTTCTAATGAATTGTTTAGAACAGGGCCTTATGACCAGGAGATGTGTTAGGGAAGATGAAATGCCTAACATCCTCAAGGCATGTCATGATGAACCATGCGGCGGACACTTTGCTGACAAAAGGACAGCCTATAAAATCCTTTCTTTAGGATATTTTTGGCCTTCCCTCTTTAAAGATGCAAAACAATATGTCAAAAGGTGTGACAGCTGCTAAACAGTAGGGAAACCTACCCTTTCAAATGAAATGCCATTGCAACCACAGGTACTCATTGAACCCTTTGAAAAATGGGCTTTAGATTTCATTGGACCTATTAATCCGCCATCTAAGCAAAAGAAGTATATATTGGTATGTACTGATTATGCCACTAAATGGGTAGAAGCCAAAGCGTTAGTTTCTGCTACTGAAAATTCAGTTGTTAATTTTCTTTATGAGGATATTTTTACTTGCATTGGTGTTCCAAGAGAAATTGTGATAGATCAGGGAAGTCAATTTACATCCAACTTGGTGGAGAAGCTGATGGAAGAATACAAAATCAAGCATAGAAGATCTACTCCTTACCATCCGCAAGCAAATGGTCAAGTGGAATCTACAAACAAAGTTCTCGAAAGTATCATCACCAAAACTGTTCATCTACACATAAGAGATTGAGCAGAAAGGCTTCCTGAAGCCTTGTGGGCCTAAAGAACTACATGGAGAAATACAACAGGACATTCTCCCTATGAACTTGTTTATGGGAAAGAAGTCCTGTTCCCCATTGAGTTCCAAGTCAAAACCTTCAAGATGGCAGTTCAGTTGGGGATGGATCTATCAGAAGCCCAAAAGCATAGAATGGAGCAGTTGAATGAGCTAGATGAGATCAGACAAGAGGCGATCCTAAGAACTGATCTAATTCAATATCAAAGAGCTAAGTGGCATGACAAATACATCAAAGAGAAAAAGTTTCAAGAAGGAGACTGGTCATTGCTATTTGATTCCAAGTTTAAAGATTTTAAAGGAAAATTTCAGACTCGTTGGCTTGGGCCATATGAGATTGACAAAATCTTTAGCAATGGAGTGGTAAGAATAAAAACCATTGATGAACATCAAACTCCTCTTATTGTGAATGGGAACCAATTAAAGATCTATCATAAGCCACTCTCAAAAGAGGAATTTGTCAAAATCTTTCAAGATAGTTCTGCAATAAGGCTGGTGAAGGAGAATCCTTCTTCTCCACCAACCTAACTTTTGTTCTTTTCTTTTCTAAAAAAAAAATAAAAAATAAAAAATGTATAAGCCTGAAAACCAATCACTGATTGGCAGTCTTCTACAGAAAATACAGGGTGAAAATCAGGAACTCCTGACACCCTATATTTTCCAAAAAAAATCTCTCTCTCTTTCTCATTTTTCATTCCACTCCATCTCATTTCCATTCCACTCCATCTCATTTCCATTCCACACCACTTCATTTCATTCAACTCCATTTCATTCATTTCATTCCACTAATAAAAGTTTTTATGAAAATTTTCATCCATTTAGTCACCGTTTATCCATCTCATTCAGTCATAAGATGGTTGAGTCAGCTTCCGCAGCTAGAGTCAATTTCCGCAGCTGCTAACTGATTCTGCAGCCAATTGTGTTTCCACAGCCAGCACCCTGTCATTTAACATTAACAGTTAGATGATAGGCAACAATAATAAAAATAAATTGCAGGTGTGATCGAGGACATAGTATGAAGACATGGGGTACCTAAAGGCATCAACAAAAAGCAGCTGACCAAAGGTTATGGACAACAAGTGGCAAACATTCCAATGTATGAGCAAAAATTTATTTCAAATGGCATTCAAACACATTTTTGCATAGTTATTAAATCACGAGCTCAACTATATGCAATGATTAGCGTGATAGCCTCCATAACCATTTCATTCCACTACATTCCTCCATAAGCCATGCATTTATTTTTCCAACGGCCTCATGATTAATTCTCGGATTTAACTCAAGTTTGGAAGTATTCTCACGCTCCACCTGTAATTATGAGACGTGGTTGATTTGATTATCGTTCTCTTTCACCACATAGATTCTGCAACCATTTCATTAATGTTCTTATGATTACTCCACCACCGTCCATTTTTAAAATCTCTGCCATCACTCCCCTATTGTTTTAATTGAAGCCACGGCTACACTACCACCTCGTTCACATAAGGCTCTACTCTATTTCGTGAACTCACATTGGCTACCCGTCCTCTATTTTTTTGCCTGTCCTCTGTTTCCGTTTGCAGTCACTGGTTTTCTCCACAAACCCTGTTCATTCTTGCTCGTCCAGCCGTCTCACCTCCACTAAACCCTTCTCACACAAACAAATTGATTAGAACAGAAGGAAGAATGGGTCGGTTGTTGAGGGCAGAACCAGAGGGACCTAAATTTATGGAAGGATACCCGCAAGTCAAAGACATATTGAAAAAGGCAAAATGGCTTCGGTTTATTCAGGAGTTTAAAGGCTACAATAAGGAGGTAACAAAATCTTTTGCGAGGTCTTTCAACGGTCTGGAGGTGGAAATTGGGGACCTCAAATTTACAGTGACTGAGGCATCCATAGCAGCTGCTACAGAACTCCCTCAAGAAGGTGAACGTTGGTTCAAGAACAAGAGCATTGGCGAGGAAGCTTGGAGAGTGATCCTATGTAACCCAGGTATGGATGTGACTATATTCAAAAGAGGAATTCCTGTTCATGCCTTAGAAGAGAAATGGGCTAGTTTACTGTTGGTTATTCAAAAGTTCATAACATGTGAGGGCCGTTTTGGAGCAATATACATGTATCATACACGACTGTTGATGAACTTTTTAGAGAATCAAACCCTAAATCTACCTTACTTTTTATTGCCAAGCTTGAAAAAGATGGCTACAACCATTCAAAGAATGTAGAGGATATAGAACCCCATTTATATAATCATGGGCTGGTGATGATTTTAATTGAAGACCAATTGAGGAGAAAAAGGGATACCTGGGAACGGTTTTTAGTGAGAAATTATTTTCAAGATCCACCTGAAGTGCCTAAGAGCAGTACAATAAAGGAAAATAGGAAAAGGGAAACTAGTATAAGAATTCAAAACCCTCCTATTAGCAAAACCAAAGAAGTGGATCAAGAAGAGAAGCTAGAAAGAACCAAGGATAAAAGGCAAAAGAAATTGAAAGAGAAGAAAAATATAGAGGATGTTTACCAATCACTAGAGCCCTCCTTAGAAGAAGACCACCAACCACTGTCTGAAAGGCTAACTCACCTCCAAGAACAATCAATTGCAGCCAGGGAGAAAGAAAAAGGAAAGAAGAGTATTGAAGAAGAGGGCACTAGCCCACAACACTTAAGAAGAAGCAGCAGGCTTAAGGGAAAGTGGAGGAAGGCACAAACAAAGGGACCCCATTTTATTGATTTGGGAGAAGAAACACCGAAACAACCTCCAGCTAGTCGTAGCCAACCTCATTCTTAGCCAAACATTGAAACTAGTCCTCTAGATGTTAACATAAGTCCTTCTCGGCCAGACTTAGAAATCATTCAGGACTTTGGGGCCAGCCCAAGGAAAACTTCACCTGAGATAGGCCCGAATCAGTAGGAGATGTATGATTACATAGAATCCTTGGAAAAGAGAGCCACAGGTCCAACCACCTCATCCATCCAGCCTCATCCAGCACAAGACGCTCAAATCCAGTCATTGAAACAAGAAATTTTTGAGTTAGAAGTCCTCAATAGACATATTAAACATGAAAATGAAGCACTAAAGAAGCAAAGTAGACTAGATAAGATCATTCATGATAATACCATGCTACATCTTGGACTATGGCAGAAAAAGAACAAGAAATTGAAGAAAAAGTACAAGAAGATAAGTAGAGCACTGATCAATCTTAAATTCAAATGCTTGATGAAGAAGCCCAGGATGTTAGCAGCGCCAAGAAAGAGAAGAAGAGGGTTGGATGTACTGGCAGAAGCTTCAGAACATATGATTTGAAGGGGGGACAGTCAAAATTTTGGTTGGATGAGGACATGCAACACCTTCACAGTGGGGGTATGTTGAGTCCCAAACTTGCATATTTCCTACACCTTTTTCTAGCTTCTTTGCATTCATCTGAACCTCCTAAGTCATCCGTATCATTGCATATTAGTTATAAAATAGCATTTAAAGTGGTTTCTTGACTATGTCTTTGTGTTTCTGTTTGAACTAGATTTTTGCTTATAAGCTGCGGAATTTTGTCACTTTCCACAGCCAGCTCAACTTTCCGCAGCTGTTTTGTTAAAGTCTATATTGCAGGTGTCTTCAGGCAAAATGAGCCACATGGGCAGGTTGGAAATGATTTGGACATGGACCGAGTCCTATTGGCTTAGTCGAATTCATCAGAAGAGGCCATATTCAACGGTGGTCAAGCGGTGGTCAACAGAAGAACCCCATGGTAACAGGACTATGTTACCAGGCACGTGAAAGATTTTCATGGCTGTTTCTAAACTTCTGGAGACACGCTGACATCTGTAGGCTGCCCATGAAGTAAATCCAACAAGCCGCTTTCATTAGATTGCATCATCTCGACAGCCATGATGCTAGATCCGTGGACTTTGTCGTTCACGTGTCCTCCGTTAGCACAGTTTTTAGGAAATCAATTATGTAGCTTTATGTTATAAATAATGCGTCTCCATACGCATAATAGTTAGCCTTTGTAATGTAATTTTGCTGTAAAGAAAGCCCACTGTGCCGTGACATTATTTCCTTGTTATGACTGCATTTTGAATACATGAGAAGACTATGTTCATAAGCATAGTTCATGGTTGATAGTTGTTGCCTGCGGTTGTGCAGAGGGCCCCTGCACACGCCAAGGTTTTGTTTATTGTTGTATAGTTTCATGCTTTATTTCCTTACGTTCATTATGCCATAGTTATTCACATGTATATATTGCATCTCTTATGGTATTAACATTTTATTTATGTCCATAATTTTTCATGCTTTATACTCTTGTTAACTAATCAGTGTCTTTGTTCCAGATTACAGTAGGTATCCCGGGCATTTGCACATAGTTTTACAATGACTAATGACATGGAATCAATCTTGTCCTTCTGCTGATTTATTTTTCTTAGTTTTTAATTCCAGCACTGTTTTATTTATTTCAGTTTTGTACATTTGCTTTATTAGTTAGATTAGATATTAAATTACTCATGTCATTATCAGTTACCTCCGAAAGCCATAGCAAGACTAATGGTGAGGGATTGAAGTATGAGTGTGCAGTTTGATATTAGTTTATTTTTCTGCAAGTTAGATATTAAATTGCTCATGTCATTATCAGTTACCTCTGAAAGCCATAGCGAGACTAATGGTGAGGGATTGAAGTATGAGTGAGTAATTTGATATTAGTTTATTTTTCTGCAAATTAGATATCAGATTGCTCAAGTTGTTTATGATTACCTCCAAAAGCCATAGCGAGACTAATGGTGAGGGGTCAGAATATGAGTTGATGTAATTTGATTTTAGCTTTAATTTGCTTATAATTCTTGGATTTCTTTGAGCACAGTTTCTTTTGTATTTAGACAGCAGTAAGGGTAATGGGTTTCATGATCAATAGTTCACTATTTGTTTGACTAGTATAGTGGCACATATTCATTTCCTTTTAGGAATTAATTTTGTCATTGCATGTTTTAAAACCCTTTTAAAGTTTGAAGTTTGGGAAATCATTATAAAGGACATCATTGCCTTGAACATTTATATCCATACTTGTCCTTTAGAATTTCCATTTCACATTAGGAAACCAACCAAGATAAAAACCCCCATAATAAATAAAAAAAACCAAAAACGAAAAAAAGTAAGACATAGGTTATCTTGCACATATAGTGCGCCACACTTCGTCAGCTTACGAATCCCGGATTGACAAATTAATGTAGCAATTTAGGACACACTAAATTGGCCAAACAATCGCCCCTCCCTCCTCAGAGAATTGGGGGATAGTGACCTCCCCTTCGTTCTAATTGCTTCCCATAGGAATTTGAAGAACCCAGTTACCCAACTCCCACGAGGCTTCCTTGCACCTCCACCCTACTGTAATTGCAACTCTGCCCTAGGTATCACCATCCCAGCGAGCAAGGGATTGATTCTCAATCTCCCACCAGGCTACAAATCTCATACCGGTCCATGAGAGAGATATCCATCGCCATTGGGCCCCATCCAAGGAGCTAAGCAAAAGCTTTCTCAGAGCAATTTCCCTCCCCCAATTGCAACCCCAGTTACTACCTCTATTCTCGTGGACCTTATCCAGGTCCAGGCTCAACTCTGGATTGAGGAATATTAGCCTTATCAACAATTCAAAGGAAACTTCTAACCCTCCACACATTACTAAGACACCTTCCTTCCTGAGCCACATCCTCAACCAAATCAACTTGTTAGGATTGTTCCTATAGCCATTGTGGAAACCCCTAAGGATATCCAAGCAGGCCGCATTACGAATCAAATTTTTGCCCTTACCCTGGGACCTATCTACCTTGAGGCCAAGACCAAGGTTCCCAAACCCCATTCCCCAAGTGACAAGCCTGTCGAATTCTCCCCAGGATAACAAGCCAAAACTCCAAGAGAAACAAGAGACCTCAATAGGGCACATTCAGGGGCATCATTACCATTAACCAATGTTCTGCTTCTAAAATCCTATTTTCCAGACAGTCCTGAGTGAGAGCCGAGAGGACATACCAATTCTTGCAGACGAAAAATGAACGCAACTCGACATCCTCCAACCCTCATCTTTAACCACCTTTAGTTGCATGTCCTACCTTGTCTTGATGCATTCAAATGCCTCTTAGCATAACTTTCTTCCCTTTTTGTCTTTCCTTCCACCTGTCCCACCTACTGTTCGAAGGACTAGCGACATGATTTTTTCCTCCGTCTAGAACCCTTTCTCCCGCATGATTTTCTTGGGATGGGGTTTCCCTGACTTCCCCATAGTTTCCCTACATTAATTCTCTCCTACCGTCAGCTACTCCTGCTGTGAATTTACTCCAGCTACCTCGCCACTTGCCGGCTGCCATTTCCTTCCTCCCTCTGCCGATCTTGACACTTGGCCATCCTCTCTCACCTCTGCCCGTTTGAATAACTATCTTTTCCCTGTATTTCCCACTGCCCCATTGCCATTTGCCTGCTCTCATGGACCCTAGCCAACATCTTCTCCCTCTGCTCATTGTGCCAGTTGGGCGTCTGATCCCCCCTCAGCCCACCATGATCGTTGGCCTTCCTCTCCCTCGTTTAATCCAAATTGCCTTTCACACCCAGATTGGGGGTTTTCTCCCTTCTTGTCTATTCTTAGGATTACCTCTAGACTTCTCATGCCTTCCATTTGGCCTAACTCGTCTCCCCTTATATCAAGGTTGTTACCTGCTTGCCCACACCCCTAGTTGGCTAGGTTATATGTTGCCACGTTACCAGATCTACGGACATGCGTCGGGACAATGTAGTCTATCCTTTGTATTAGATTTACTATTTCTTGGATTAGCCATGCCGTCCTCCAACTTTGGCTTATTTTCTCCCATTCGGTTCTTTTCTGTAGTTTTTTCACCATTTCTATTTCGAGCTTCGAGTCTCCCTCCACCTCAATTCTCTGAAAGCTTTCCCTCTTTGCGATTTCTAACCCCCGCTTCAACGCATAGAGCTCAACTTCATTATTTCTCACAATACCATAATCCATAGCAAACAGATGAATGGTATTGCCTTTGGAATCTCTAAACACGCCTCCAAATCCAGCCGCCTTCAGGTTCCCTTTTACTACTCTGTCAAAGTTAAGTTTGCTGAAGTGTTTCTGAGGGCACATGAAAATGTTTGGAGAATCATTGGGTGGGGATTTTTGTTTCCAAGAGTTAGTATTCAACATGCTGGGTTTTAGGCTTAATCCTACCATTATTCGACCTTCCTGAGGATTGGTTTCCCAATCCTCTGGGTACCAGTTCTCTGCTAGGATTGTTTCTCTTATATTCTGGACAATCATTCCCTATAATTCTACTGTTGTTTTCTTTTCCCCTTTGAATATTCTTTTGTTTCTTTCCTTCCACAACGCTCGGAGTAGGAATCCTAATGATGTCTGCCAAGCGTGGCTCAGAATGGGATTTTGGTTATTGGTGAATTGACATATTTCCCCCACATCAGGTCTACTATGTAATTTTTCTCTCTACTGCCACGCCTTATTCCAGAAATTGGTTGTCTCCTCCCCTTATTTCCCAGAAGTTGTTAGTTCTTATCAGTTCCCCATTTGCTGATGCTAAATTCCATATGGCCAATCCCTTGATGTTTTCTTGGACTCTTAGCCTTCCTTCGATCGATTGTGGCATTCCATATTTTCTCCCCCATATTTCTTTCCATATATCTGTTCCTCCTTGGATCCATCTCCACCATAGCTTGGCCCCACGTGGTTTAAATTATAATGGTCTTTGAGACCCAACCCTCCTACTTTTAATGGCTTGGTAAGGCAATGCAAGTATAGTAGGACCCATTTTTTTTTTTATTACGGCCCCTGCCATAGAAATTTCTTAAAGATGTCGGTCATCCATTGACACACCGTTTTGGGAACAACTTGAATAGTTAATTAGTAGATCAAGATTGACTGAAGCACAACTTTCAACAATATTACTCGACTTTCCATATTCAATGATCTGAAAGTCCAGTTCTGCATTCTCCCTAGGATTTTCGCTAGTAGATTCTTCTAGTTTGCCACTTTGATTTGGTGGAGACTTAGCGGGATCCCTAAGTATTTTGAAGGGATATTGCCTATGCGGAAGCCCATAATTCTTACTAGAAAGGCTTGGGATGGGGTTGTAGTATTGAAGAAAAATATGGCCGACTTATCCTTATTGATCTCTGTCCCAGAGGAGCTCGTGAAATCGTTCAGGATTTCCATCAGGGCTCTGTCTTCCTTGAGGGTTTCTTGCCCAAACATCATTATATCATCAACAAACTGTTGATGTGTTAACGAAAAATCATTGCCCCACATTCTGAGACCTGTAAATTGATCGCCTTGCACTTTTTGTTTTACATATCTTCCTAATCCTTCAATAGCCAATATGAAAAAGAATGGGGACATTGGATCGCCTTGTCTAAGCCCCCTGGTTGAATTGAACGCTTCCTTAGGAGATCCATTGAGGAGAATTGGGAACACCAGGGTCAAGATCATCGACGATATCTAGATTATCCATATAGAATCAAAGCCAAACGCCTTTACGATACCTTGTAGGTACTTCCAGCTCAGGCAGTCATAAGCTTTCGATAAGTCTAGTTTTATCATCATTCCTTTATTTTTTTGTCTCTTCAGGGAGTGAACTGCCTCTTGAGCTGTAACAATTCCATCCATAATTTGCCTCCCTTTGACAAAGCATGTCTGCTCTTGGGAGATTAATCCATGCAAGATAGGTTTGAGGCAATTCACCATGATTCTAGCCATGATTTTATATATTACATTGCAGAGAGTTATTGGTCTGAATCCTTGTGGTTCTTCCGAGTGGTCAGTTTTGGGGATAAGATCAAGGAAAGTGGAATTCAGGGCCGGATGCATTCTTTTATCGCATCAAGACTCCTCCACAATTTCCACAATATCTTCTCCCATAAACGGCCAAGTTGCCTTAAACAACTCAGCTGTGAACCCATCTGGGCCCAGAGCTTTGTTCTTCACAAGGCCTTTGATAACATCTTCCACCTCAGACTTAGTGATTTCCCTTAGTAGGGCTAGGTTCTGATCCCATCTCGCTAATTGGGGGATATGTCAAGTTATTCTGGATATGTTCTCTGTCCTATCTATATTGGGTTATGTCAGCAAGTTTTGGAAGTGGTGGACTAGCAAGTTCTCCATATCTTCCTTTTGAGTGAGACGATTTCCTTCCCGGTCCACTAGGAAGAAGATCTTTTTATGCTACCAGTCTTGAATCATCGCTTTGTGAAAAAATCTCGTATTCCTTTCCCCTTCCTTCAACCACTGAATTCTTGATTTCTGTTTCCACTGGATCTCTTCCTGTTGCCTCCTTTCCTCCAAATTGTTTAATCGTTGTACTTCTGCCTCCACTAAGGTTTCAATTCTTCCTTCATTTATTATCTGTTGTTGCACCTTCCTCATCTTTCCTTGAATCAGTTCATGATCCTGTTGTATGTTACCAAACTCTTCCCTGTTCCATTTTTTAATTTTGTCTTTAAGTTATTTGAGGTAGAGTTGGAAAGTATGCATTAGGTTTCTTCCTTCTTTCTCACTTGCTTTCCACCACTCCTACTGTTTTCCAAGGAAGGTCAGGTTTCTTAACTAGAAAGCTTCAAACCTAAAGGGTCTCTTAATTTTCCCTTGTTTCATATTCACTTCTAGTCTAATCAGCCAATGATCTGAACCCAAGTAGGGTAGGATGGATGCCTCGTAGTAAACAGCTTTGTTGATTAGCTTTTCTGTTGCCAAAAATCTGTCTAGGCGAGACGCTATTTTCCTGTTTCCTCCTCTTTTATTGTTCCACGTGTAACTCCGATTTATTTTTGGTTGTCCATCAGATGTAGTTCTTCTTGGATGTCCCTAAATTGTTCCATTTTGGGCTCCTCCCTTCTAATCCCTCCTTTCTTCTCCTCTAACGATGTTATCATCATGAAGTCACCTGCAATCAACTAGAGCTTTTCGCGATGCATTTGGTTTAGGGTCTTTATATTTTTTAAGAAGTTTTCCTTTTCAATTGGGATGTGCGGGCCATAGACTGTTGAGAGCAAGAACCATTCTTTAGTTCTTATGTTTCGGAATCGACCTGTGAGGATGCGTTGCATCCCTATCCAATAATCTACTTTTGCTTCTGCTGGGTTCCATATTATTGCTATCCCTCCTGCACTTCCTTTTTGCATCCTTTGCTACTGCCTCATACCTTGGTTTCATCTTCCTCAGAATCTCTTCTAGTTTTTCTCCTATTATCTTAGTTTCTTGGAGAAGCATAATTTGTGGCTTTTCTTTTTTCAAGAGCTCCATTAAGTATCTCTATTTTCCTCGGTTGTTTAGGCCTATTATATTCCAAGATATTACTATCATTGGGAAACTTTGTTAAGTTGTTGGTATACCGCTGATAGCGGTACCACCCTGCCCGTGTTCACCAACGTCTCTCCCATTAATTGTATCAATTCTTGTAAATTTCTTCGACCTCTTTTCTTTCTTCCTTTTTCTCGGTTTTGGTACTCCTGGGAGTTTTCCTAGTGCATACCTAGTTGCTCTGTGATCTCAACCTATCCTTGTCCTTGTTTGGCCTTATACTGTTGAAAGGTCTCTTTGTACAATTTCTTTTGGTCCTTCAGTATAAATCTTTCGTCTAAGTGCCTCCATTCATTTATCAATTTCTTGAGGGCTTCCTCTTCAATTTTTATCTCCTCCCCCTTGCTTGGGTCGATTTCCATTGTAGTGGTTTCCATCCCTACCCGTACATCTTTATTTGTGAGATCTATTTGAGCTTTCTGCTGGTAATCCATGGGTTGGGTTTCGATTTCTGCTTCTTCCACCTGTAGTACTTCATATCTGTTTTTACTACTTGACTGAGTTTGGTTATCTTTTTCTAGGTTGTGGAGTCCCTTTGGTGGCCTTCTCTTGTTCTTAACCTCTTGGAACCCCTCATTTCCTTCCTGTGGGGTTTTCAGTTGTTTTTCCTTTAGCTTCTAACCTTCCTAGTTCAGTGGGCATTCTTTAAATAAAAGGCCATATTCATGGCACCTTCGGCATCTAAACGAAATATGCTCATAGTCCAGGGTCTGCTACCATATGTTGTCATGGTATTCTATCTCTATTGATTTGGGTATGGGTTTTGCTATATTCATACACACAGATTCTCGCATAGGATGTATATTGACCTCATTTTGTGGTTTCAACTATTTTAACAAATTTTCCTGTTGTGTTCTTGATTCCCTCAAATATTTCTGGGTCCCAAGAGTCCATTGGGATTCCAAAGAGTCTTACCCATACAGGGGCTGCCAGGAATTTCTCTTTATCGGGGTCATAAAATTCCTCCCAATATCACATGAACAAACCAACATTATAATGGAAATAGGGGACATTTTCAAATACTCTTTCCTTACCTTACAGGTTTGAGAAGATTACCGTAAAGAAGCCTCTGGCTCCCAGCTTGAGTTCGATATGGCCTTTGGGTTGCCATTTTTGTTGTATCCACTTGATGAGGTATTTCTCTTTCGGCCACACTCCTATGAACTTGCAGATCATCACATGGTCCTTCATGAAGCTTCGGTATCTTTCCAGTTTATTCATCAAGATTACAAATATGGGTTTCTCTACTACACATGGCAGACACTCCCCCCTGCTTCGAGCCTGCCATCACGCCCCAAGGACAGGGCCATTTATCAGATTAGTTATTTCTTGGGCTTATGGCTGAGTTTTTGGTTTTTGGCGAGAGTCTCCCGCCGCAGCATCCTGGTAGGAGGGGATCTCCCCTCCCCCCCTGTTTATATCTATCATCCCAGCCTGTCTAACAGTCCACAGTCTTGTGAAGCTGCTGGAGATGTCAGGAATGCAGGTTCCGGCCTTAAGTTTTGGGCATGTCAAAGGCACAGGTTTGCTAGGGTTGCAGAGTGCACAATTTACCTTGGTATAATTTGAAAACAAGTTTCCTTCTCTACAAATAAATACAACTTAAATGCTAAAAGTAAATTAATTAAAAATAAAATAATAAAATACATTTTATTAAAAATTATATTACTTTTTTTTTTGTAATGCTTGGTAGGACCTTCCATTTTCTATTATAAATATAAGGCAAATTTACACCACATAGTTTTGCCTGGTGGACTCAACTCGCCCTGAGGGGAAACCGAGTTTGTTGGCCACCAGTCAGCGTTATACGCCATCCAAAAACAAAATTGCTTCAGTCTTTCTTTCAAGGCTACGTAGGTCTCAGTCTCATGTCCAAATATTATATAACTTCTAACATAAACAACAGGAAATTTAAATGCTACTTGCAGAAACAAAAACTAATCCTAGAGGAACTAATCCTTCTAGACATTCTTCTCCTCAGAGTCTGAGGCAATAGGAGCAAGATCATTAGCAGTTTCCCCTGGCATTCCAAACATCTCCACGATGCAAGGGATGTGACGGTCGATATGATCCATCCTGACATCCTGTTTGTGCAACTGGAATAGGATTTTATCCATGTATTTTTTGTAATTGGGCAGGCCCTGGAGTGTCACTGCCATCCCCACAGAAATTTATTCCATTGCTTTACCAAGAAAACTTTTCATCAAGAAATATAGGTACAGGGTGTGTTTGGATTGTGTGATTCTACCTCTTGTGTTCCCTGGGTCGGGAACCATAGTCCTCCAAATTTCTATCTCATCATCTAGTTCTAGCTCATGTTTTATCTCTTCCTCCCAGTCATCTATCAACTTTCGGATGTCGTCGTCTGTTTCCTCTCTATATGCCGCAACGACTTCTGCTATGAGGTGCTCAACAGGCTTTTGGCCCTTGCGGCCTTCCATCGGGTTGGGTCTCTTGGATTCCCAAGGAGCTGGGCCTTTACTTCCACTACCATGCCCACGTTTAGCTTGAGCCATGCCCTATTCGTTGATGCCCTATAAACCTTCAAACACCATTAGATCCCTGATGCCGTTCACATCAATCCATCGCAACTGGTCATACTTTACTTCTCTGCGCTGCCTAGCCTGTAGCGAGTTAGGGAATCCATGTGGCCATAGGTGGCATGGGGGATTGTGTTCCAAGCTCGGGTCCTTAGTATTTTCCCCATGTCGCTCCCCCTTACCTTGGCTCAGAAGCTGGTCGCCCCCTAGCATTTGGAACCCGACATTTAGGCCCTTCTGGACATGGTATTTACACTTTCTACCATATTCGCATGCCCCTTCCTCAGCTTGCAACTTCCTGCCATGGGAATGCTTGCCTCTCTACCAATTGTGCCCCCCCAGGGTCCCTATTAGCACTTTTTCTGCCATGTAGATGTAATTGCCAGGGATTTCTCAGCAAAGTATTGGCATTGTCGGTATCCCGTCTCCCTACCCACGACTCTGGTTTATCTCTCTCAGCTTCACTCAACCCCCCCAACATGCCTTTCCTTCTATCACCAATTCCCCCAGACTGGGATAACAGGTATGGGCTTGTAGCTTGGCTCAACCCCGTCAAATCCATGCTATTGCCAAAATTTTGGCTCAAAAGCCAAAGGGCTAACATGCAGAGTCAGGCCATGGCCCTCCCTTTCCTCCCCTGGTTTCTCCCTGACTGAGCTAAGCCCCATTGGGACGACCCTCTGCCTCTCAATCCCCCTAGCAGAACCCCCACCAATGCATGAAATCGCCACAAAAATCTGACCAGAGCTCAGAAATTGACCAAGAGCTCTGCCTTCTCTCTTCCGCTCTAAGCTTCCTCCCTTCTCCTCTACAGAATTCACTTGCCCGACACGTCGAATACCTTCCCCGTCTCCGCCACCCTGCCTTATCTCTACCTTTGCCACCCTGCCAACCCACATCCCATGCATTCATGAGTGAGGAAACCGCAACCCCTACCTTAGGCATGTGGGGGGTAGTTTCCATAAACATTTAGGTACTGACCATGTCCAATCGAGGTCTGTTGCCCCTAACACCACGTCGCATCCTGATCGGGAGTATATTATTTTAAATATTAAAGTAAAAAAAATAATAAAAATATTTTTTAAGAAATAAAAATAATAAAATATTTTTATAAAAAATATTGTTATTAACACTACAATAATACTATAAAGATATAGTAATCTAGATAAATGTCTTTTGGAATAATCACATCATTAGGATTTGGTCGACGTTTCGAACCAACCAATGTGGTTCATCCTCAGGACAAGGTGAAAGAAATCGTAAAATCTTCAGGAATAAATAGTAAGGATGCATCATTGTCAAGGGTTAGCTGTTAAAAACTAGCCGTTGGAGAATAGTCAAACAAGTTAATAAAATATTATTTTTATTTAAAATTAGTTTTAATATTTTAATATAATTTAAAACCCAATTTATTTTTTTAGATGTAATGATTTTAATTTAAAAAGGGGAGTTTTAAATATTTCTAATATTATCTAACATCCAAAAAAAAAATTGATATAAATTTTTAATAGTCTTAATTTTTTGATATAAATTTTTAATATTCTTAATTTAGTAATAAAGTAGTAGTTAGGGTCACGGATGATGTTAAGGATATAAATAAGGGGGTTAAAAATCGGTGAATAATGAAAACAATGTTATAGGGCGGATAAAATAAAAATAGTAGTATACTAAATATTGGAATATGATAAGGTAAAGAAAGGATTCCAAAAAACATCTAAAGGGAGATAGGAATAAATAAAAATAGTAATAATGATAAGAAAACATATTAATTATTAAGGAGTCAAGGAAAAGCTGCGAGCCCTCATAGGGTGATTATAAGGAAAAATAAAACCCATAAGTTTTGGATAAAAATAACATGTATTAAAAAAAAAGGTAAATACTATGAAAGTAATTAGGAGTCCAATAATAAAACTAGGGTTAAAAATGAGGAACTAAAGTAAGGATATATGTTATAAGAGAGGGATTAATAGTATTTATTTTAATTAAGATACAAATAATATGCTATACATAAATAAAAATAAAGAAAAATAAAATGTAAAAGATGTAAAAAAGGGGGAAAAGGGAGACAAGAGGATTATAAGGAGAGGGCCGCACTCCAACTTTTGCTCAATTTCCAAACATCATCTTGTTATAGGACAAATTGACCTCCTCATCAACTCAGAGGTGAAAGACAAGATGACTGAAGCAAAGACCACAATTGTAGGCCTAGAATCCACACTAACGCCCTCTACACATTGTCAACCTTTATAAAGCTTGTTACCAAGCATAAAGGAGCGTTAGTCACCCTGCTAACTCATGTTGTTAGACCAGGGGGAGCGTTAGTGAACCTAAGGCATGTTCAAAAGGTCAGGCCAACGAATCTACACATAAATATCTAGATACTAAATCCCTAAATTTGCTCAAGAAAAGCAAGGAAACTCCAAAAATCAAAATATTTGGAGAAATTCCATTCTGAGAAAGAAGGCAAATGGGAAAAAGCTTGTAAACAGGCAGGTTCATGGTTTTTTCCATAATGAACTCTAGGAGGAGCTTGGCAGCCCTAATTCGATTGCTACATAAGCAGCGAGAGGGCCATTGTAAAAAGGTCAGAGCATTTGGAAGGATAGCCCATAGAGCTGTTGTGAATTGTCATATTCTTGAAGAAGCTAGCTAAAAGAGGGAGAGAGAGAGAGGAAGAAGGGGTAAGGAAGGCTGATACAACGGATGGTTGTAATCACTCTTCCATTCTGAATATAGAACTACAGTTGTGTTCCCTACTCCAAAGTGTCGGTAATATTGTTCATTTATTTGTTCATTCTGATGCTTGTTGAGATGAGTAGTTAAGTTATACACTAATACATGTTTATTATGGATTCTTACATTAGTTTTCAAGAGTGTATGTTCTGATTGGTTTGCCTTGTCCTTTGTGCAGGAATTGTCTTGGAGCCGGCCCTGAAGGAGTTCTTCTTGTTGCATAGAGATCCCCATGCAAATCTAGAAGGAACCAAAGGTGATCCTCTTTCCATACCTTGTCAATTTATGTTTGATAGATGAACATGTGCATAACTTGGTAGCTTTTGCAGATAATCTTACAGTCTGTCGAAGGTCCTGGGAAGGCCTTTGAGGGTAGTTTTCATCCTGTGCAATTTACCCCATAGCAAAATTGGCGATTCCACTGGGACGATACATCTAGTTCCCGATCAACCTCGACTCCTCTCAGTTCTTCTCCTTCTTCTATGAGCTTCCTACTTCTTCAAATCCTTTCCTGATCCACCATCTATCTTGTTACATCCTGCTAGTTTGCATTCTCCTTAGAAGCTGATCCTAAAGGCCCTTTGTTTGAGCTATTTACCTCACTAACGCAGGTTGCCAGTCTAAACAGAGCTTTATAAAGCTCTTTTCTTGTGTACAGGGAGCGTTAGTGGCCCAACTAACTCTCTGTTTACAAAGAAACAGAGCGTTAGTCTCCCATTTCCATGTTTTCTAGAAGATTCTGTGGACCAAAAGGGGGGGGACTTGTCTCAGGGGCTAAAGTAAGATCTGCAACAGTATTATGCTAACATATTTGGTGTCTTGAAAACTTATTTTTAAGAAAATGTTTTAGTTTTTCTCTCTTAAAATACATTTTTTTTGAAAGAAAGGCTGATACATTGTACTGATCCTTCTGTCGAAATAGTTGTAAGCTGCTTCATTTTGGTTTTCAGTAGTTGTTAGGAAATATTGGGAAAAAAATCTTTCGATTATGCAAGTGTTGAATGGCTTTAGATGCACTGACGAATCCATGAATATGTGAAAAGATGAATGTGTAGAATAAGACTTGTTTGCATAAGAAATTGAATTTTTTTCAAAGCATTGTTCTGCATGGTTTATTGAGTCGAGAGTCTCACCATATTCATACGTCAACAACCCTACCGAAGACAAATAATCAAGTACACTAAAATTTACATTAAAATCAACCAGTTACTCTTTTTGAGCAAACCAACATTAGCTAGATTAGGACCTTGGGATAAGCATGTAAGTGAACTGCCCAAGGTTGAAAATCAAAACTAGTGTCGTTAACGAGTGAAAAATCCTTTTGCACTCATATTACCAAGACCACTCCACTAACAACGGAGCGAAATACGAGACAAACTCGGACTTTAATTGAAGGTAGCCTGCCTTCTCTTACAAATCCTTTGGGAATTCTGTGTATTATGGGTCCCCTCGGGGATTTCGGAACTGAGTCGGGGACTCAGGTATCCTGCCCACATAGCATGCTGTCTACAACTATGTCCCCCTTGGTAATGTCTGTGATTTGAGGTATCTCTAGTGGCCAAAACTTCTAAGTAATTACACAAGGTGACTGGGACGGGCTGTCCTGGTACCTAAAACGGACATATCTACTTTGTCTTTGGTTTTTGGGAGGGTGCTCGTCTTCATGAGAGTACTTGGCCCCTCAATCTGAGGTTCGGGCGAAGCTCAAAAGTAACTGTAACCGTACATTTTTCCATCCTTCTCTGTTATTCATTGAGAAACTAGGTTTCATCTCCAGTAATCGCTGCTTATCAGACAAGGTAATTTCCCTTTGTTTGTTGATTGATATATTTAGTGTATTTTTTCTTTTTAGGTACCTAAGTGCTATCATTTTCGAGACTTTAAAGAATATCACATTAAAATCTATTTGATAAAACTTAACAGTCACTGTGGCTACATTCGGCCCTCATCGTCAATCCAGATGATTGTTAGGACTTCCTCCACTCATTGTGGAAGATCCGTCGAGTTCCACTAACTCGGATTCCTCATCTTCGAGGAATCAGTCTCCTAAATCGCACATGGGATCTGTGTGGATGACCGACAATTCCAGTTTGCTGGAGGATTTCTTTAGGGAAGGATTTCTTCACAAAAGGATTTCTTCCTCACTTTAACGCTCCGCTTACAAATCCATCGGATCCTATCGTTGCTCCCGTGGTACCTGTACTTCCTTCTTTAGTAGGTGGAACTTTCCCATCTATCCAGTTGACACCTCAAGGGTTGTGGAATTATAGAGACATTGTTGGTCCTCTACCACTTCCCCAGTCGACGGTCATCACAACACCGGTCATTTGGAATCCCGCTATCCCGTTTGTCCTAGGTACGACAACTCACATAACACCCTCTATAAGTGGAACCTAGAAGATGCCAGGTTCCACTCCTATGGTGCCACAGAGCATACCTTCGACTAGTGCCACATATATTGCTCCATATAACACTCAATGTGGCACTATGGGCACGGTTCCAGTGTACCAACAACAAGGTCGGCCGCCAATGTACAGTTCCAACCCCCAGATTCAGATATCTGGGGCGGTTCTCAATCTGCAGATGCCGGTGGGGAATGTCACAGTTCCCCCTCCATTCTCAGGCATGCATGGATAGTCGATGATTGACATGAGTGTTCCCTCTGTCAATTAAAGCCATATGGTTAGTTCTGTGTCGGTTGGGAATCCACAAGGGATTCCCAACCAATCCATGGGGGCACCCTACTCACAAACTCAAATGAGTCAAGGGGGCATCTCTTATACTGGGGGAAATTTCATACCCCAGTATCAAAATCCTCATGGAAATCCACTCTACAACGCCATACCGCAAAGCAACTGCTACACCACGCAACCCATGTACACTATGGGGAACCAAACGATGGGAGGGGCACAGAGCTCCTCAAGTCATTCATCATCACCATGGTCCGAGTCGGGGGCACCCAACAATCTACTTTTTTTGGCAACGTTGGATATTCCTGACTTATACAAGTTGACAAATGACCCCATCTATCACAACTTATAATGGTCACCGATCCTACATAAAATAGCGACAGACATTCCAAAGTTCGACGGAAAACAAGGGGAGGATCCGGGAAACCATATCACCACCTACCATCTCTAGTGTGTTTCTAACTCTATGGTGGATGATAGTGTCTGGTTACGTCTTTTTCCCTGCACCCTCACTGGCAATGCCAAAAAATGGTATATTGAGTTACCAGGCGCGTCAATAAATACCTTTGACGCTTTAGCGATGGAGTTCCTAAATCACTTTCAGTTACCTATCCGCTATGAGATAGGGATAGAGCTCCTTACTTCATTTCGTCAAGATACCACCACCCACATCTCCGATCATATTCATGAATGGAGACATAGGCGGAGGTTATTCAAAGCTCCCATCCCTGATTTTCTCTTAACAGACTGGTCCTGTAAGTCCTTACTCCCGCAAATTGCTAGAATTGTCGCTCTAGGTGGTGCAGTCATAGAAGACCAATCCATACGTCATGCCCAGCACTTAGATTTGATTTGTTCACAGTCTGGCACTCTCTACGACATAATCCCACATGCTCCTAGTAACCCCAATCCTCCCACCACTCAGCACCCTTGAGTGCACGTCGACGAGATTGTTGGTGCAACCTCTAGGGTCACTGTAAAACAACTCAGTGGTTCCATTGCCAAGCTGGCAGTGGACCCCTCTACCAAAGCGACTGCTCTTTCTACCACTGCAATAAACTCTGTGCAGTCTGCACAGAAATCTGGTGGCAAGAACAAGATCGCTCCTTCTGAAGAGCATTCATCTAAGCAACCCAACCCGAAATAGAAGGCCATTGCGCCTACTGATGAGGAAAAGGATAAAGGCACCAAATATTTGTGCAAAATTTGTCCTGAAGACCACATAACCTGGCGTTGTCCGCGTCTTCAAGAATGCACGGATTACCTTGCCAAGAGAGATTCTAGTAAGGCTCCTGCTGTCCTTAGAAATCCTTTTCCTACTCAACAGCAGCAAAATCTCGTTGCCAACCAACCGCAACCCACATCAAGGGGCATGTCATGCGGAAAGAGTTAATCTTGCGGACAAAACCAACCTCCCTAGAAGCCTAAGACTTTCTAGTGACAAACAAGAC
>APFE031752086.1:0-41086 GCA_000404065.3 Pinus taeda | reverse complement strand
TGACTTTTCCCTTCGGATCTGCACTGATCGGGATCTAGGCGCCCTGGCGCGATTAATTAAGTCGGGTTTGCGCCGATTGGCGCTGTTATTCCCCTATTAACCGCGCCAATCCGTTCACTGGATATTTCTGGCCCGACTGTTTCATCAGAACCTGCGCCAATCGCCAAGACGCAGAAAAACTCCACCTACAGCGATCCGTTCACCTGCACGCACTCGCTCCAACACGCTCTGATACTAATTGTTGAAGCATAACAACGAGGAGCGGAAACTCAAAGACAAAATACAGTATAAAAAACATACACACATAAACACAATGATTTAACGTGGTTCACCTAACCAATCTAGGCTACGTCCACCAAACAGAGGCATTGACAATCTTATTATTAATCAGGAGATTACAAAATAATTATTTCCTCACACTCACTAACACATCCAATATCTGTATGGGCATATATTTTATAGCCAAGAGAATCTAACTGACTCATAAATCCTCTCACAACAAATATAGGATACATTAACTCTTTCCCAACAAAATAGAGTTAATATAGGAACAAATCCTATTGTTGTCACACACTTGAGATTTTTGCCTAATTTATGAAAACTGAAAATCTCAACATAAACCCAATCCAGTGCTCCTACCAAAAGAGACTGTGTCCTCCTCTCTCAAGACTGCGTAGTCATCAAAATGCTCAGTTCCTCCTCAACTCCAAAGATCGATCCTCCTGCAAAAGATTGATGAAACTACCTTGCCCGAGCAGGCACTTGAAGTCCCCCGGGGCTAAGGGTGAGATCTCCGAATGGAGACACTCGATGCACTAAACAGTCGGCGTGCTCTAAGTCGAAGTGACTAGCTAAAATGCAACATAATCGAATCCCCAAAATGAGGAGGCTCCTCTCTCCTTTATAGCGTTGGCCTCTTTCAAAACCCTAAGGCCCACCTCCTCCAACGTAGCCTCTCCCTTGCCACGTGCTTCTCTCCATCTGCACAGTCCCTCCAAGTGTCTATGTGGCCCCCCTTCTCTACGTGGTCCTTTGGCCCCCCTTGGCTCCCCTTTTAAGTTACAACGTTGTGCTACTAGGGAGTGACTTTATTCAAAAAGTGAGTTATGTCCCCCTTTCCTCACCTTTTTGTTTATAAATAACTATAGAAGACAAAATTGAGCAAAATCGAATATTCCAATTAGCTATGACTAATTAGGAATATTACAAACATTCTCATTTAGCCACAAACAGGAAGTGCATATTTTTGGCTAGCTGGAGAATACGTAGGAAGTGGAGCTATCAGTGATCAGCCATTTGCTGGGAGAGTTAGAGGATTGGGAGAGCAGCAATATGCCAACACTCCTTGTGATTTTTGGAACCAGCAGAGCCAACATCCCAGCAGTTCGAATGACTAGGCTTGGGGACAGTGTAGAGGGCCAGTGTAACAGTTTTCGGTGAGCTTAGGAGCAGGTGCCATAGGCCAGAAGCCCATCCCCGTAGTTAGGGGATTCATAGTAGGGGTCAGCCCAGCACTTTGGGAACATTTTCCAGGAGGATTTACAGGCAGATTCCAGTAGGCCGAGTTTTGCAGTTGTAGCTGAAGTTAGGCTCCAAGGGGGTCGAATTTCAGAAGTCTAAACCAACCAAAATCCTTCGTGGGTTTTTCTAGGTTTAGGCCAAGGAGTTAGGGGTTAAAAACATATAATTTTCTGGGCATAAGAAGTGGACCTTTCAGCCATTCAAACTTCAGCGGAAAGGCAGTTTTCTAGGCAGCGCAATGCAGATTGGTGCAGCAGTTGGAGCAGTCATTGGATCAGCCATTTTCTCACCTGGGTTTGGTCATGCTTGTCCACTAAGACAAGCTTAGGTGTACCATTCTATTATCATTTGTATTTTGCCTTCAAAGAAGTAATAAAATGGCTCAGCAATTCATATTTGCAGCATTTCTATGGGTGGTATTTTGTTTTTATAATTTGTTGCACAGATTATTTGCTTTATATCACTTGTATTCATATTTAGGAACATTACAATTAGAGGATTCAAAGCTTAGATGTTTGAGTGATTTAGTGCCAAGTTAACAATTTTCCGAATCTAACACAAGAGAAGCAATTGTTAGAACTTAACACCATAAACCATCATGAGCCAATTTAACCATGAAAGAGCTACTTAGGGTGAAGTATAGGACAACAAGAAGTAAATCACTTCCAATCAAGAAGTTACTAAGCATATAAGACTGAACATGACCAATAGATATCCTAATGAGTTGTCAATGTAAAGTTTTTCATTTTAGCCCACTTAAGATGCAATATTCAGTGCATGTATCAGATCTGAAATCACTTATTACAGCAGTGAGAAAATTATGCAAACAGTGAACTATTATTGTAATAACTTATGCCAAATATGCCCAAAAATTTCTAAATGCTGAAACAAATTTACCAATGTGCGATTATGAGTTTTTAGGCCTTCTTAATATGTGTTATTAAAAAAATATCAGATCTGATCTATTCAGTTATGCAGTGATTTTTCAGCAAGCAAACAAGTAGATCTAGGCTAAATGTTTAATGTCTAAGTAGCCAAAACACTAGAAAACTTTTATCATGAAATTATTAGGATGTTTAGAGTCTAGACCACTTAATATGATTTTAGGGTTTTTAATTCACTGTTATAAAATAAATATGACAGCTGAAGCAAAAAATGATTAAATGAGGGTTTAGAGAGCAAACCTTAGGCCCAAGGCCTTGTAGCACACTTGCCCAAATGCCAAAAAATTCACCAATGTACTTGGCACCTGAATGCACAAGATTTGAGCCAATTTCTCTACAAAACACACAAAGTATTTAGTCCCAGAAATTTCAGAGGTTAATTAGGGCAAGCTAGGGCTAGGAAGAGGCCAAAAAGGAAGGGAAAAGGCCTAAATAGGCTTGTGGATAGGGTCAAAAGGCCTAATAGGCCTCATGGCAAGCCAAAAAGTGTTGTCGTTGGGCTTAGAAGGGACCTAAAGGGCCACTAGGGCTTGCGGCCAAATGGTTTCTGAGGCCCTAAGGCTTGCGGTACCCTAGAGGAAGCCTCAAAGAGGCAACTGCAAGCCTTTTACAGTTGCGGCCTAATAAAAGAAGAGCATCGAGGGCAAGGGGGCCAAGAGGAGAAATGATGGAGGAGTAGGGAGCCTAGAGGAGGAGGAAGCTAGTGGAGGAGGAAGGAAGGGTTGTGGAGAAGGGCTGAGAAAGGGGAGCGGAAGACCTAACAAGGCCATGGCAAAGTGCAAGAGGGGAGGCCGAGACTCCTGGGGCTTATGACCAGCCCTAGAGAGGCCGAAAAGGGCTGACGCGGACCCTCAAAGGATGACTTAGAATAAGCCTCTCAAGAGGGTCGAATGATCAACTGGGTGAGTCGTTGGGCCTTTGAGGAGGCCTAATGAAGTCCAAATGTGCCATGATGTAGAAATGGAATCCTAACATAGTGGATAAGGGGTTGGCCCCTTTTTTCCAAGCAAAAACCTGTGGTGCTCTCAAGTGGGTGTGGGGGCACAAGGTCATCCTCATGGGTCTCCAAATGGATTGAAAGTGCCTGTAGACCATCTGTAAGGGTTGGAATGATGACATGAGCACTGCCTCTGCAGCGTGAAACAATCCTTTGGACCCTGGAACATCTGCCAAGTGTATGGTGCATCTGTGGAGCCGACTAGGCATGGTGAACCAGGTGCATCATCCTCGTCCAAAAGGGGGAATAAGAGTAATCAACGAACGCTGTTGGGGATTCGTGAAGTAATCTTGGCTATGGTGGAGGTCCATGGCTCTCAATGCTCACCCTACAAGTGCCAATGTGGCCCTCTGGAGGGCTAGGACCCAATATAGGGAGACCAAGCTCCAAATGGCAATCCACCTATAATCTTGCATAACATCCAATGCGTCCCCTTGCCCTCCAATACAACAAATCATTAGAATAATCAAATAAAAGAGCTTACAAGTCATGGAACTAGTGGGGCACTTCATGGTGACATGCCCTTCTATAGTGGGCTTTGATATGTATAAGTGTCTCCAAGCTCAATAGGGGGTTAGCCAAGGACCCTATTAGGTGGTTCCAACCTCTGAAGGGGGTGACATGTCCATGGTGCATCCTTCAAGTGGCAGGTGGCAAATGATATAATAATGGAATGGAGTGGAGATCAGGGGAAACATCTAGGCCACATGTCAAGGTGCAAAGGTAGTTATAACAAGGGAAGCCCATACTTGGTTATATAAGTGTAGGAGGGGGAAAATCGTGGTACATGAGTTACCCCAACCTTTGTTTTTCCTCCCTTCTTCATATGCCTTTTGCCTTTCGTTGATTTTTCTTCATAACTGCTCGAGGCTCCAGGGGACGGAGAGCATGATGTAGTAGCAAATACCCCTTTAAGGTGGGATAGTTCATTTTCCACCAGAGGTTGGGACATTCCTTAATGATAGAGGGGGCTCATCTAGGGCCCATAAGAACCAGGGTGATGGCCATGGGTAAGGGGTAGAGCTCATGTTTGGCTTTTGCACACGTGCTAAATTTGTATGTCCCAACCATCTTTTGCATTTTGTGGTATATTTCCTATTGAGAGTGGCCAAATTATGCTTTTACTTTTCTTTTTACCTGCATCAATCTCTGGGGCATCGTTATAGGCCTGACCCAAGGCGTGGAGAAGGGGAGGGGGAGGCTAACCCTATGTGGACCCAGATGGGAAAATAGATGAATGGTGGTAAAATTAGTGGAAGGGGAGTGATGTAGGTGGTATTGGGAAGCAGGACCACGCAACCAAAATCACGATTTCCCGTGTAGTGCCAACCCAAAAGCCAAATGGTCAGTACAGGAGACCCCAGGGGACTAGGATACAAGGGTAACTACGAAAATGGGTAATGGAGACTAGAAGATAAGCCTAACCCACTCTTTCCACCGAATCCCCTCACCAATCTATGTCCAAAAGTGCCCATGACATCTAAGGAAAATTACTCAACTATACCAATGAAAAGCCATACCTTTGGGTTTGGAAGGCCCACCTTCAAACATGCATTCATGACAAGTGGTTGAGGGACCACATAACCAGCTTAGGTGGCAGAGAAAATGGCACATCGAGCTATCTAGTGGCTACAATGGGCTGCTGACTGTCGACTGAGGACCCTCTCGGAAAAAATGTTTCTCCCATACATACTATCCACAGGTGGTGGGTAACAAGGTACACTAGCCCTTGGACTCCAAGTTCACAGACTGTGGGGAAGGATCGATCTTGTTTGAGCTTTGGGATTTCATTTTGACGAATTATTTTGAAGGAGGGTTTTGGCCAATAATTTTTTGAAATTATTCATCCATATTAGCTACTCTAAAATCTTAAAGTTTTATTCGTTTTGCGCTATAAAGATTTAATCAGCTAATAAGAGAAAATATTTAAATTTTGTTAATATTATGTATTGTTGACCACTGTGTGTCAACTACCCATAGCAGTACACCCCCTTTTTCGCAAAAGGGATAACGGTTGATCGATGTGTCCATGCCATTCGACTATCATCATCAGCTCGATCATGTTATGTTGTAAATCCACTTTGCATGTGTAAATTGTAAATAATCTTAACAGATCTGTGTCATGTATGTATTTGCCTAGGTAAACCTATTCTTCTAGCGATGATCTACGTTCCGGAAGGTTTTTTGTCTCACCGATCCATGATTGGCAGAGTTTTCCTTCAGCCTAACCCCAAAGCCGGAATGGATTTAATCTCACTATAGAATAATATGGGGTAATCCTAAGTTGTGCATTAAGAGTCTATTTTTAAAAGTGATTTGAAATAATCTCCATAATCATATATTGGTCTTAGGTCATCTTCAAATTTATATAGACTTTGCATCAGATTATATTATGATTGATCGCGGAATTGGAAAGTAGTTCTATGAAGGTCCTAATTCACATTGGTTTATCCTTGAGAATGGTAATTAAAGGTCATGATATATAATCGTGATCATGAGGGTTAAGAAATATTATATAATCCTCAATAGTTCCTAGGTCCTAGGTGATGTTTCCAAGGCTAATTTCGGGGTCCATAAAAATAATAAAACTAAAAGAACTAATAAAAAAAATAAAAATAAAAATAATTAAAAAATAAAAACATAAAATTTAAAAAAAAAAAAAATAAATAAAAAATATGTAAAATAAATAAATATAAAAATAATTCAAAATTTTGAGGAAATAAATGCAAGATTTTAAATTTTTAATATATTTAAAATTTCGACGGACGAGATTAAAAGAGATTTTGATCCTTATCGACGGTCGAGATCACTTTGACATGGATCACTTGAGCTAGCCATTGGGAAATTTTCCTTTAAATAGGATGTCATGGGGTCATTTGAGATGATTTGATCTGAGAGTCATGTGTTAAAGAAAGCTCTTTTGTAGTCAATTTCCATGTGCAATAAAGAGACTTTGGGGTTGAAATCTTGCCGGTGTTACTATTCTGGAAATGCTGTATGATGTTTTATTTTTTTGCATAAATTTATTTTCAGCCATTAATGATAGCTTGATGAAGAGTGATTTTCAACACAGGTATCTTGTTTAGTCGCTAGGGTTTGGATGGTAGTTAAATTTTTGAATATGATGGCATGTATCTCCATTAGATCTGGATTTTAGTATTGTTTTCTCCCTCTTTGTTAATGGTTGAATTAAGCTGTGCAGGAAATCCTTTTTTTGAGATTACTGGGCATTTGGGGAAGTTCTCCGCTAAACCAACCAACTCCCAGATTGCATTTTCTGAAGAGCCCAGTCAGTTTTGATCCCGGGCTTATCATTTGAAATTTTCTGGTGAATGCATGAAGGGTTTTCTGAAGCACGTCATCTTATATTTAAAATCTTAAAAAATATTTTTGTGGCATACTGACAAATCTGGTCGTTTAGAGTCGTTAGTTTGTGAATACTGTAACTGTATAGCTGGTTTTTGGGTTTCTTTTTAGGTTTAATCCTTGCATATATTATTTCTGGGTGTTTTGCTTTTGCCATTGTAGGTTGCAGGTCTGAGGAAATTTTTTTGTTTGAAACTAGATCTAGGCCCTAGAGGGTAAGATCTGGCCTCAAAACTAGCTTGCAGGTGCATCGTTTTGCAGTCCAGCGTTTCAGATCTTGTCCAAATTTGGATAATTTTTTTGGGGTTTACTAATAAATCTTGAAGCAGAATATAACATTTTAATCTGGAAATTCCATGGTTTTATTTGGCAGTGATTTTCCATTTTCTTTACTGTCCAGCAGAATTATTTTCAAAATTCATTAAGGGTTTTGCTATTGTCATATTTCCTTCAAACCGCACCCATACTTCCTCTCTCACCTGCATTCAAAATTTCTTTTCCCCATTTATGCTTCATACGTTGCTCGTGGCTATCAATTTCTGCGGCCTTCTTCACTGAGCCTTCACGCTACTAGCGTGCTCCTGTCCATCTCACACAGCTGCATCATCTCCTTGCCACTGCTCCACGCCTTTTGCCCTTCACTTCCACGCAGTGTTCACTATCTCTCAGCTCTCTTCTCTGCGTGATCTCAGCATTCCTCACATCTCATTCTATTGTTGCCATTCCCTTTCTCCGTCTAGTCCTCATGCTGTTTGCTCCTTAAACTTGTATGCTGCTTCATATTCGACCGCCGTCGAGTCTCCTACACTGTCCCTCCTTCCATCGCTCAGATCTTTTCTTCCGCTGCCGCCTCCTTGCCAGCTCCCTTTTTCCTCCGCACTGTTCCATCCAGCTCACTCAACCTGTGGATCCCTGCGTCCTCCATTATCTGCTGCTCCTCATGCAAGCGTAGCCTCATCCGCAACACCATACTTCTCCCCCATCGTGCTCTTCATCCATTTTACACCGTCGAGCTTATTCCCTCTGTTGTCGACCTACACACCCGCAGAATCACAAGCATAAACAATATTTCGACATGTATGCTATGCGGCTAGGGTTTAGATAGGCGTATGTATAAATTTTTTTGGGTTTCATTTGATTCTTTTTGGTTTAGATTTAGTTAAATTTTTTAATTTTAGTTTAGGGTTTCATTAAGCTAGGTGTTTTAGTTTGATATATTATTATAGTTTAGTTAATGTGTGTTTTTCTTTTATTTTCATTGAATTTTTTCTTCTTTTTTTAAGGACTTTCAAAACTTCAATTCAGTTTTGTTTATTTTTTATTTCGTTGTTTTAATTTTTCATTTAAAAATAGAAAATTCAAAATTAAATTTTTGTTTTCATTTAGATTTTAGTTCCGTTCTATTTTGATTTTAAATTTAGAATCTCAAAAAAATATAAAAATCATAAAAGGTTTAAGTTTTAGATTTTAATGTTTTGGTTTCAATTTTTTATTAATTTTTTTGTTTTGATTTTAGATTTATTTAAGTTTAGTTTAATTTTGTTTAAATTTTGATTTTAAAAATAATATAAAAAAAATAAATCCCAAAAGCATAAAAAGTTAATCCTTAGGCTTTTATTTAGAATTTTGTTTTATAGTTTAGATTTTTTATTTTCATTTAGATTTAAATTTTATTTATTTAGATTTTAGTTTTGTTTTATTTTAATCTTAGAATTTTATAAAAATATAAAAATTAATTTTTTTGAAAAGATCAACTAAAAATTGAAAATTCATTTTGGTGTCTTTTATGGTATCTATGTTCCACTTCTCTATAGTTAAATGCGCTTAAATGTTTATTTAAAGATTAACTATTGAAAAGTGGTGAATCATTTTGTGAGCTGGTTAGCATTTAAAATTTCGTGGTTTCTTGAAGTATTTGATCTTTTGAAATTTATTTGCTAGAACATTGCGCATCTATTGAATATCTTGCATTTGGTGAAATTAATCATTTCTTGGATTATATAATGCTTGTTACATGCTGGAAATTTAGTAAATATTTTCAAGCAATCGTTAAATTACTTCATAAGCAGCAGTAGCTAATTCATTACTTGGTTTTCATTGACTCCAGAAGGCACTGGTCTTAAGCATTTAAAGATTTAATCAAATTCTAAAATGATCAAGTGCTGGTTTTCCCCTACTGTGTCTCCCAAGCCAATTGATTCCCAGTTGGTCTTCATTTATCCCATAGGGTCTACCCCCCTTAGCCTGCTATTGGGAGACGACTTAAACGGAGAGATTGGGGATCAAAGTGACAGCCCCCGGCCTGAGCGTTGTCGTGCTGCCTAGACAATCTGTGCGACAACACTCCCCAACAACGGTGCCAAAAATGTTGTTGCACAAACTAACATGCCTTGTAAAAAGGTGAAAGCTAGAGGGCACACCAAAAATTGGGACAGGGGCCCACTGTCACCATAGCCTAAGTCCCTTGCTCTTCTCAGATTTTCAGCAACAAGAGGAGTCCCAATATTACTCACTTGTGATAAATTTCTCTATGATAGGCTTAAAGTGAGACAAGGTGGCTCATTCAATGGAAATGTTCAACAAAAGCGCAAGCTTTGGGAGGAGTTGTTAAGAATTTCCATGAAAAACCCCTTGGAAAAGAAACCACATGAGACCTAAGGTTGAAATTTGATGCGATATATGTGCATCCAAGGTCAAGGTAGGAGAGAGAAGGCAATGAATGATTTACTTCACCAAGTACTAAAGATATTGCCTTCAAAGAGTCCCTAAGTTGAAGGATTAGCCTCTAGGGTTCCCTCTTGATATGACAACTGGGGCATCAAAATTTATGGAGAATCCACCATGTGAATTCTACCAAAACTTGAGCAGCTTTAGAGGAGACACAAAGGAAGATTTCTATCCAATCCAAATTAAAGAATTCCTCCTCTAATAGAATTCACACCAAGCCCTAGATAAGACTCCTTATCCTTGAAGGGATGAAGAAAAAGAGAAAATGTATGGATGTAAATTAAGCGTGACCATGAAGGACAAGACCATTGGGAGGTTGGAGTCATGGGAGCTTTGATTTGACCAAATTTCCCTTCAAGGAGGCCTAAAGAGGAAGCCCTAACTACCCCTTAAAGCATATGCCCTCTTTAATCTTAGTTAATAGAGTTTCATGGATTTAATATTATCATCATCCACTAGGAACATTCATTTCACATTATCAATGAGTAACACATGCAAACATTTCTCAAGATTACAATTCTAGAACAAGATTCAATAACTAGGGCATAAATTCCATCAAGAGACAAATATTCCATTCATTAGACATTAGTGAAAATTAGAAATACGTCATTAAAGAGCACTTACAAGATAATGTGAAATATATCCATCCATCAACAAGAGATTAGAGGCTCCAAGAAAGATTGTGAAAATGATCCAAACATCAGATTTCATCCATAAACATCCAAATCCTCCCCAAATTGCAAGTCCAAAATCTCTAAAGTGGTATGCGAAAATCCCAAGTGATGATCGTGATGAGACTAGGCCTCATCTTTATACAAGGTCAATAATGTGATATAACAAATAATAAATCCCCTCTAACATGTCTAATGTGCTAAGTAACCCACTCATGGTTGCAAGCCAACCATGATAGCTTCAAAAATTAAATTAATCTCACTCCTAAGCCCATGCAAGGCTGACGACATGCATGTGTGGAGGCCTAGAGAGGCAATGTTGAGGCCTCTTTTGCTAGAAATGTGGGAGAGGGCCTCAAAACGCATGATAAAGAGGGTGATGCCCTCCATATGTTGCAACATCTCCGGGACCCCTATTTTGGGTTTGGGGCTCCAAAATGGGTCTCATGGGTCTCCAAGTGGCTCAAAATCAAGTCGATGCTCCATCAATGAGGGCTAGAAGATGACACATGCCCTCCCATGTCTCCTTAAGAATGAAACAACCTCCTTTGGGCCTTGGATCCAATTTTTAGTCGGATAGGGCATCCTAGTCCAAGTGTATCATCATCTCGAATAACTGGGGCACAAACAAGAAAATGGTGGTGTTGAAGAAGTGTTAAAATTGGAAACTAGGGCCAAACTCCATGTGAGTCATCTTATTTATGGGAGATGACATTTTCCTTGGATTCCTCTCTTCGAGAGGTGTAGGATTGATCTAAACATCATCCGATTCCGTCATGTATTTATGGAGATATGAATTTATTTGTGTTATTGATAATTTGTCAAGGTCGGCCAACAACCAAATTACCCCAACTTGTCCTCAGCGTTTGCATTATAAATAGAAGATTTCTTCAAGTCATTTGACACTCATCTCTCTTGATCTCTCTTCTCCACGCCTTTGGGTTGTCCTCCCTCAAGGAGGACGTAGTGGAAAGGGTCTTCTAAGAGAGCCCTAGACGCAGTCAACTAAAGAGTCCTAGCCACAGTCTTATGTGAAGATCTATTTGCAGGTAAGAGGATACCTATATGCAGCTAATAGAAACCCCTATATGCTATCAAGAGGGAGTCATATTCGCAGCTTAAGGAGGAAGCCTAGCCGCTGTCCAAAAGGGTGATCTAGCCATGCCCTAGCCGCAGTCACAAAGAAAGCATAGCCACAGTCTGGAAGTAGCCCTAGTTCCCTAACCGCAGGCCTTATTCCGCAGCAAAAAGAGGCCTAATCAATAGCCCTAATCCACTGTTAAGAAAGGTCCATTTGCAACTCTAAAAGGCTCCTAAATGTTGTCAAGGAAAGGCCTTATACACAGTTCAGAATGATGCCCTAGCCGTTGTTTGTGAAGCCCTTATTCGCCAGCAAGAAGACACATATACGTAGTTAAAGGAGAGTTTTAGCAGCTGTTTACAAAGCCCAGTCTAGGCCGCAGTCAAGGGGGCATCATATGCAGGCCTAAACTGCAGCAAGTAAGGGATGTTAGGGTCACTATCCACAGCCAGCAAGGGAACCCTAAACCGCAGCAAAGGTAGCCCTAGAATGCAGCAAGAAAGTGACTTAACTCACCATTAAGATACATGGATGGACAATGTGTTTGTTGTAGGTGACTGTGTTGGTATGGGCATGCCATCAACACTGTTTGATAAAGGTAATAAGCCATAATTATACATTGAAGGAATGCGTTGAAGTCTGCTCCATAGGTCAGCATTCATACACAGTTAAGATGGTTGTAAGTGTTGTTGCGTTGATAATGTTTTGAAGACATTTTCTTCAGTGTTTCTATGTGGTAGGCCATAGTGCATAACATCATAGCAAGGGTTTCTTTGGGGTTTACCTCTTAGGACTATTTGGAGATTGTTTTGGACAACTTCAGGTGCCCTTATCAGATCATCCATTCATCACAGTCAGGGGAGTTTAGGGCTGCATATTGTGTCCTAACCAGAATTGTTGGAGGAGCTAGAAATTTCAGGAACGTTGCATCAGTATATGCTTCAGCACTCTTGATGATTGTAGACTGTCATAATGATGTTTTTTCTACTGCTGTCATAAAATCTCCGATTTGTGTATTTGTACTATCTCTCTCTTTTCTGAACTATTGAAGAATATAAGAAGAATTGATCAAGGGTTTCCCCACATTAGGCTTTGTCCTTGGCTGGTGCCACATCTTGTGTCCTCTTGTCTTGGCTTGTCTTTTATTGTTTATGTTTATGTTCTATCTACACTTTACTATCATGTTGATGTAATTGCTAATCTGAGTATTGTCATTGGGCTACTATGAAAAATTGAAGTAAATTGCTCTAAGTATAGAACATACCTAAATTTAACATGGTATCAGAGCTGAGGTGAAGACAAAGCCCAAGCAAGATTGTAAGAGCAATCACTGAAGACAGTTGGACAAGGACAAAAGGCTCAATGGGTTCCTCATCCCACTTCTCGGCTGAAGACAAGCTCCGTGAACAGTCTGACTATCACGGATGGAAGATGTCTCTTGATTTGACATTGGAAGAACAAGAAGTGTTGGATTATGTGAAGGGTAAAATTCTTGAGCCTCCATCAAATGCACTGGCTGCTACAAAGAACAAGTACACAAAGGGTGAAGTCAAAGCGAAGAATATTATCAGAGATTCCATTGACAAGCGCCTAGTGGCATACATCTCTGATTTGAACACCTCCAGGGAGATCTACGACAGATTGGTAAGCATGTTCAAGGTTAGTGATGCACATCAAATTTTATTTCTCAAAAATATGCTAAAGGATATTAAGAAGGGTAAGGATGAGGATATTCAATCCTACTTCCTAACGATCACTGAGATCAAGAATGATCTTCTATCGATTGGAAAAATCATATCTGACAGGGAACTGACTATCATTACTCTTGGAGGGCTCCCATCTAAGTGGTACATATTTAGAACCACTATTCTCAATAATGATCGAACTCCAGGGTTTGAAGAATTGATGTCAAGATGCATTCAAGAAGAAACCAGGATGGTGAAGCAAGAAATTCCTTCTAATAGAGGCAACCCTACTGCTTTCTCCGCTCATGCCAAAAGGAGAAATAATGCAGGGTCTAAAGGTCACTTCATTGGAAATCCCAGATCTAAGGGTGGAAGGAAAGGCAAATGCTTTGCTTGCAATAAGTTTGGCCTATGGGAGGGAGTGCCCAAATAGAAGGGACACATCACATGATGATGATCACAATCATTCTAGGGGAAACTTCAATTGAAGGAATGATAGGTACAATGGCAAAGGAAAAAGGAATGCAGGACATCAAGGAAATGGTCGACCCTCCATGAAAGCCAGGAACTCTAGGTATGAAGAATCAAATGTTCTTTCTGATATCCAAAAGGAGTATTATCTTATATTGGCCCTCTCCTCTACCTCTCCTCCGGACACTTTGGAAAATTGGCTTATTGATAGTGGTGCTTCAAGGAACGTCACCGGATACAAGGAAGCGCTCTCTAATCTGATAGAGAAGGAAACAAACTTGAAGATTATTCTTGGAGACGAGGCCACCTATCTCGTAAAGGGTTCAGGGAATGTTACTCTTGATTTGGATCAAGGTAACTCGATTCATCTACAAGAAGTTCTTTATGTACTATATCTCAAGAAGAACCTAGTGTCCATTTCGACAATGGAAGACAAAAGGTTACAAGGTGGCATTCATCGATGGAAAGGTATGCGCTTGGAAAAGGAATTTTAAATATGCTTTTACTCTTGGGTTCAGGATTGGAACTTTGTATCAAGTTGTAGGAAGTCCATTGGGGAACATGTCGTGTGACACATCTCTTCAATGGCACCAGAAGTCTGCCCATCTTCATTGTAAGGCCCTATCCGATGTGAGACAAATGGTGATAGGGATCCCTGAATTCAAAGAAGAGCATGAAGGTACATGTCTGAAATGTACCAAAAGAAAACTTACAAGGGGACCATTCCCCTCATATAATAGCAAGACCATAGATGTGGAACAACCCGAGGAGTTTGAGATTCATGATTGGGAATCTCATGTATGCTGGTTGAAGAAATCCCTCTATAGTTTGAAGCAAACACCTCGGGCTTGGTTTGAGAGGATTGATAGCTATCTGATGAAGCTGAGATTCACTAGGAGTGAAGCCGATCCAAACCTTTGCTTTAAGGTTGTGGATGATAGACCTCTCATTTTGGAATGGTGGACTGCAAGCCCGTGGTGACCTCGATGGAGCTTAACTTTAAGAAGTTATGCGGTAGTGCTACTGGACCTGAATTGGGAAATGCCTTTGAGTTTCGTCAACTCTTAGTAGCATTGATGTTCTTGGTGAACTTTCGTCTGGATATATGTTTTGCAGTTAGCATGTTGAGCCAACATATGGATGAGCCTCATCACTCACATTGGATTGGTGCCAAGAATCTTCTGAGATATCTTCGAGGCACAATCACTCATGGCCGATGATACACTACTGGAAATGTGAGGCTGCATGGTTATTCTGACACTGATTGGGTAGGCAATGTGATGGATCGCAAGAGCACTTCTGAGCACTGATTCTCTTTGGGTTTTTCTTCGATATCCTGTATGCACGGGAAGAAAAAGTCAGTTGCTGTGAGCATCGCTGAGGCCGAATACATAGCCATGATTATGATCTCCTGTGAAGCTGTTTGGTTGAGGAAGCTCTTCAGTGAGCTGTTTGGAGACGTGCTGAATATCACCATGATCTTTTGCGACAACTAGAGTGGGATTCAATTGTTTGGGAATCCCTTGTTCTATGATTGCTCCAAACGTATAGACATCAGGTACCACTTTATCTGGGATATGGTATATCGAGGAGCAATAACATTGGGACTGATGTGTAGGTCGCTGATATTTAGATGAAGCCCCTGGGAAAGGTCAAATTCTTGACTTTTCAAGAACGAATAGAAGTCGTGGAGAGACCATCTCCAGAGGGTCCTGTATGATATAAATATTGAGCTCTGGGAGCTCCGGGGGGCATGGGGTACTTCTTGGAGCAATGAACAACCATAAGGTGAGTGGTTCAGTCTTCCCCTAGTGGTTTTCTATGTAGGTAGAATGAGTGGTTCATCCTTCTCCTGCTAAGACACAATCATATGGTGAGTGGTTCAACCTTCTCCTAGTGATTTGTTGTGTACAGGGTGAGTGGTTCAGCCTTCCCCTGGGATGCCTCTGGCGACATGTAGGCAGGATGAGTGGTTCATCCTTCTCCTGCTGAGACATCCTACCCATGTTGTTTGGGACTCATGGGAAATACCTCTCATTTGGCCAATGAGTAGGGAAATGAGGATAGGGACCATAGTATTACCGATGGACGGATCATGTACTACCGTACTCCCTATGCTAGGGTGATATTGATCTGGGATCAATTTGGAACTGATTTCGGATCAGTAAGAGTGGTATGAGACAGTCTCTATTTGGAACTAATTTTGGATCAGTAAGAGTGGTATGAGACACTCTCTAATTGGAACTAATTTTGGATTAGTAGGAGTGGTATGAGACACTCTCTTCATGGGACTGACTTTGGGTCAGTATAGAATGGTACAATATATTCTAGATCACTTCTTCTTCTCCATAGTTTAGCAGAGCAGAGTAGTGCAGTGCAGGGCACTACATTGAGGGCATAGATAGTACAGATTGGAAGATGGATTAGCAGATGGAGTTCTCCCTAGTTGAGAGGGAGTGTTAAAATTGTAAACTAGGGCCAAACTCTGTGTGGGTCATCTTATTTATGGTAGCTGATATTTTTCTTGGATTCCTCTCTTCGAGAGATGTAGGATTGATCTAAAGATCATCCGATTCTATCACGCATTTATGGAGATATGAATTTATTTGTGTTATTGACAACTTGTCAAGGTCGGCCAACAACCAAATTACCCCAACTTATCCTCAACTTTTGCATTATAAACAGAATAGGTCTTCAAGTCATTTGACACTCATCTCTCTTGATCTCTTCTCTCCACTCCTTTGGGTTGTCTTCTCTCAAGGAGGACTAGTGGAAAGTGTCTTCTAAGAGAGCCCTAGACGTAGTCAACTAAAGAGCCCTAGCCGCAGTCTTATGTGGAGATCTATTTGCAGGTAAGAGGAGACCTATATGCGACTAATAGAAGACCCTATATTCGCAGCTTAAGGAGGAAGCCTAGCCTTTGTCCAAAATGGTGATCTAGCCATGCCCTAACCGTAGTTTGGAAGTAGCCCTAGTGCTTTAACCACAAGCCTTATTCTGCAGCAAAAGGAGGCCTAATCAATAGCCCTAATCCGTTGTCAAGAAAGATCCATTCGCAGCTAAAGAGGCTTCTAAACGCTGTCAAGGAAAGGCCTTATACACAGTTTAGAATGATGCCCTTATTCCCCAGCAAGAAGACACTTATACGTAGTTAATGGAGAGTCTTAGCAGTTGTTTACAAAGCGTAGTCTAGGCCGCAGTCAAGGAGGCATCATACGAAGGCCTAAACCATAACAAGTAAGGGATGTTAGGCTCACTATCCACAACCAGTATGGGAACCCTAAACCGCAGCAAAGGTAGCCCTAGAATGCAACAAGAAAGTGACTTAACTCAGCATTAAGATACATGGATGGGCATCGTGTTTGCAGTAGGTGACTGTGTTGGGATGGGCATCCCATAAGGACTATTTGCTAAGGTGATAAGCCATAGTTATACATTGAAGGAATGCGTTGAAGTCTGCACCATAGATCAACATTCATACATAGTTAAGATGATTGTAAGTGTCGCTTCGTTGATGATGTTTTGAAGACATTTTCTTCAGTGTTGCTATGTGCTAGGCCACAGGCCATAGCACCATAGCAAGGGTTTCTTTAGGGCTGCTCTCTTAGGACTGTTTGGAGATTGTTTTGGACAACTTCAGGTGCCCTTATCAGATCAGCCATTCATCACAATCAAGGGAGTTTAGGGCTGCATATTGTGCCCTAACCAGAATTGCTGGAGCATCTAGCAATTTGAGGAATGTTGCATCAGGATATGCTTCAACACTCTTGATGATTGAAGACTGTCATAATGATCTTTCTACTGCTGTCATAAAATCTCTGATTTGTGTATTTGTACTATCTCTCTCTCTACTGAACTATTGAAGAATATAAGAAGAATTGATCAAGGGTTTCCCCACATTGGGGTTTGTCCCTGGCTGGTGCCACCTCTTGTGTCCTCTTGTCTTGGCTTGTCTTCTACTGTTTATGTTTATGTTCTATCTACACTTTACTATCACATTGATGCAAATGCTAATCTAAATACTGTCATTGGACTAATATGAAAAATTGAAGTAAATTTCTCTAAGCATAGAACATACCTAAATTTAACAAGAAGCCCATGCAATATTCCTAATTGGAATTTAACAGCTAATACCAAACAATGGACTAGGAACAATAAATAAATTGGAACTCATACACAATAATTAAATCACCAAAATGTCCAACAACACAATCTAAGCCATTTTATTAATTTTATGATAAAAGAGTACATAAAGTGAGATGAAATTTTGAAACTTGGGCTTGCTATGCAAGCTAAGTAGAACCTAGAAAAATGGCTCGGATCCAAGTGGTTGAAATGGCCCTAGAGTGATCTGCACACTACTCGCTGGAATGTTGATCTCGGAGCTGAGTACTATTCGGAATGCTCTGAAAATTTAGCTTTGAACTCCTCTCTCGAAATGCAAAAAAACCTAGATATGGTTTGAGCTGAAGCCATATGATGAAAAATCCCTCCAAAATGGTGCAAATGGCTTTCTTGCTGGCTATGCGCCCTACTAGGTTTTTGCTCTATATATCGCTCAAAAAATTCTGAAGAATTAACCCCTACCTCTACACACCAATCCCAACAAAACCCAGAAAGGGTTTGGCCCATTTTTGGCTGACCTGGATGACCCCAAAAGGTGTGAATGGCTCTGCTAGGTGCAGTGTTGACAATATTGCCGATATTCGCAAATATCGTGATATTTTTGGGGAGACGAGATATCGTCGAGGAAATATCGCGATATTTTATCTCCCTGAAAATATCGCGATATTTTGGAAATACCGGTGATATCTTGGGAAAAGATCGCGCTACGATTCAAAATATCGCCCAGGCATAGTAAAAAATTGCCGCCGCGACTAGAAAAAGGCAATTTTTTTTTTCATTCGTTTTCATTTCTGATTGCTGGAGAAGGAAGGGGAGAGCTATGTGCTTGCTGCCACAGAGGATTTGTGTGTTGAATAGCCGTTATTTCCACCAACAACGAAGATTTTGTTGATCTAAGATTGAAGAACAATGAGACAATTTCATTTCTTCCATTAACAAATATGTTCAAATAAACCCCTATGTTAATGAATTTTTTTGATAGTTTTAGAATTATTTTTGCTTGCTTATTTGCCTGCAAACATTTTGCTTGTTTTTTTTTCCATTTGTTATGATTTTCATGCCCATGAGCAAATGCAAGGGTTTTCTCCATATTTGGACAACAAACTCCATTTTTTTTTAAACTTTCAAATGCACCCTCTTATTGTCATTTATGTTTTTTCATTGAATTCACATTGCATATAATGTAGCAAAAAAATTATTTTGTAAAATGAGGTGGTTATTACTTATTAATTCCAAAAAAAAATTTTGGTGCCCTAGGTTTGAGTTAGCTTACTACAAAATTCAAATATGCGAAAAGTATTGGACCCATTTTGGGAGTATGGGGAGCCTGATGGTGGGACAAATCGGGCATATCTTACATGCAAGTTGTGTGGGACTAGGATGTTAGGAGGGGTTACACGATTGAAATACCATCTGGCTAGACTCACTGGACATGAAGTTGGGATTTGTATAGTTTCTAGTCCGGAGCTTATACAAAAAGCTCTTGAGGTAATTGATGAAAAAGACAGAAACAAGTAAGAGATAGAAAGAAACAAGGTTGAATGTGCAGGTAGATCTTTTGGGATATCTTCTCCTAATTTTGATGCTGAGGGTAGTAGGAGGGGCTGATGCAGCATCATCTGCTACTGCTAGTGCGAGGTCATCATTTTTTGTTCCACGAACAAGACATGGATCACAACTTGGCATAAAATCACTTGTTAAAAAAAAGGAGAAGCAAAAAGGAAATAGAGTCACGGGGAGGTGTCTTTTCTGGAGCAACTTACCTCTCAGCATCACCAAAACCAATCCATTTTGGCAGTCAATGTGTGATGCTATTGTTGTTGTGGGCCCAGGGTACAAAAGTGCTACATATGAGGAGTTGCGGGGGCCAATTCTTCAAGCAGAAAAGCAGGACATCAACTCTAGATTGGCAGAGTTGAAAATAAAATGGGAAGTTACTGGATGCACAGTGATGTCTGATGGTTGGATAGATAGGAAGGGTAGGACCCTTCTAAATTTCTTGGTACATTGTCTGAAAGATACCATGTTTATTAAATCAGTGGATGCATCAGAACATATCAAAGATACAACAATGATATGTGAGTTGTTAGATGGGTTCATTCAGGAGATTGGTGTGCAAAATGTGGTGCAAGTCATAACAGACAATGCAACTAATTATGTGTCTGTCGGCAAGATGCTAATGGAGAGGCATCACACATTGTTTTGGACTCCGTGTGCAGTACATTGTCTCGATTTGCTGCTTGAGGATATGGGGAAACTCTCCTTCATCAAGGAGGCAGTTGATATGGATAGGAGCGTCCCCAAGTTTATTTATAACCATGCTTTTGTTCTTAGCCTCATGAGGAAGTTCACTAGAAACAAGGAGTTGCGGCGTCCTGCGATCACACGTTTTGCCACAAAATTTATTACTCTTCAGTCTTTGCTTCGATGTTAGTTCAAGTTGAAGCAAATGTTTGTGTCTGATTACTGGCGTAATTGTAGATACAACAAGAGACAGGACAGGAGAGCCATTGCAAAAATATACTCTGAGACATTTAGGCGTGGAGTAGCAAAAGCATGCTCAGTTAGTGAACCTATAGTAGAGGTTCTCAGATTGGTAGATGGGGAGAATCCTGCGATGGCTTATTTGTATGAGGCCATGGATAGGGCCAAGGAGGCCATTCGTTCTTATTATGCAGACAAGGGTTCTGCTGGCCTTGATAGGCATATGATGTTATGGGATGTGATTGATAGTCGGTGGACAGGGATGCTTCATCAACCCATTCATGCAGCAACACTCTTCCTCAACCCCGCATTTTCATACAAATGCGGCTTTGATTTTGATGGTGAGGTGATGGAAGGGCTCCATTCTTGTATTCATAGGATGGTACCTGATCTTGAGCTTCATAGCAAAATCAATCGCAAGATACAGTTTTATCGGGATTGTGTTGGCCTATTTAGCTTTGATGATGCTATTAAGGAAAGGACCCTCTTCATGCCACATAAGTGACAAGTCATCACTCATTAGAAATTAGAATTTTCAATTTAGAATTTCCTTACTTTAATTCTGTTTTTGTAAATTTCCATTATGTAACTTTTATTTGAAAGTTTAATTATGTTTTACATTTTTGAATTTTTTATTTCTTTATTTTGTTGTAGATATTTGGCGGCGAAGCTATGGTGCAAGGGCACCAAATTTGCAGAAATTGGCCATAAGAATCTTGATTCAAACATGTAGATCTTCAGGGTGTGAGTGCAATTGGAGTGTATTTGAGAAAATACGCGCAAAAAGGCGCAACAAGTATAACTTTGATCTCCAGCCTTCAGTTGAGAAATTACACTTATTGTAATTTTTTATTTTTTATTTATGACCTTCAAGTGTCAAGAGTCAAGATTCAAGACTGATTAGTTTATTTGACACTCTTACAGGTTGGAGTTCACACACCTCAATGATTTAGTGTATGTGCATTACAACATCCGACTTCGAGTGAGGCAAATAGAAGCACCAATGGATCCAGCTGCCAATTCCTTAGACAATATTGATGTATTGTCTCAGTGGAGGTTGGAGTCTGAGGAGCCCATCTTGGACGAGTCACCTTCATGGTTAGAGCCAGATGATCCATTAGAACAAGGGCAACAAGAGGAGGAGGACTCGGAGGAGGAGTAGCACTCGGAGGAAGAGTAGGAGGAGGAGGAGGAGGAGGAGGACACTGTGGGAGCATGAGCATCAACACCATCTGCTATAGATATAGGAAAGCACAACTCCATACCTAGCACTCATTATTTGACATTAGGAACAGAGACAGGGCCAGGGCCTTCTACTACTAGGGGCAGACCTGGCAAACAACCCATCATGTCTTCCTGTAAAAGGGGGAGAGGGCAGTGATTTCAGATAGATAGCTGCTAGTTTTATTTGTTTTGCTACATATAACTCATGATGATGAGATACTTTTATTTATGTGATGTTATTTTGTATTGGTTCTCCACATTTGAGTCCTTGAATGGATATTATCAGGGATCAACTGGATTTGGTATCGCCTTTGATGTATCATTTCTATTTGACATCATATATATCAGAGCTTTCTTCATATTTATGTCCCAATGTGTTTATTTCATGTTGTTATATCTTTATATGTTTAAAAATCTAAAAAAATGAATATATTATGCATTTTTTATGCTTGCCGATATTTTCGCCGATATTTCCGATAAGATATTTTCAGGATCCTTGCCGATATTTTTCCGATACCGATATTTTCAACACTTGCTAGGTGGACTCTGTGCACTACTGAAAATGCTCTTGCTCAAATCTGCTCCAAACAATTGTTGAATAGCCACCGAAACTCCACACGAATTCTCCTTTAAAAATAGACTTTATCTCCAAAGCTCAATCTCTCCTTGAAATCTGTTGCTCCTATCTCCTCGCAATCTTCAATATTCAACCCAAGAATGAACTAGATCACTCTCTGCCATGACTCTTCTCATCACGAGACAGAGTGATCTATCAACCAATTAAATTCTTGGATTACATAGCTGGAGTTGTTGCGGCATAGCTCTGACAACTATTGGAATCTATTTGTGCCTTGTCTCTAGTCCCTACATGCAATCAATTTATAGCTCCATATATCATGAACGAATCTGATGCATGCTAAACTGCCCTGTGCCTACCACTGCATTGTACTGATGACCGTTGGAAACAACCTGTGCCAAATAACTAGCCCTTGAATGCAACCAATATATGGGTATCCGATACTCGCAATCGACTTAGTGTATGTGGATCCATCCTACTCTTTCTAACCATCACCACTAAGTCTGCCATCTTCCCTCTTGATAATGTGCCGATATAATGTCTGGAGCCCAGACTGGGAAACTGCCTTAGTCATACATGGTATCCTCTGCTCATACAGGATCCTGACATGCCCTGTTGAAAGAGTGGCACATGTCTTCCCTGTGTCTAGCTCCCCAAGTGTAGGCCCACTGATGAATGGCATGCCACCCGTGCAGAAGATAACCTCATCTCCCAGCTTGTGGCTATCAACTCGCGCACTGACCCTGCTCCTCCACTGGAGAGTATCTATTATGCCCCTGAGGTATTGAATCTCATAGCATTGTCTCAGGAAAATCCCCCAAGTCCTACTATCCACACTGTTGGTTTGGGTCAAACACAAGGCTCCCCTCAACTGCACGTGGTGCCAATGAGTGGAAGATGCATGGGTTCCGATGGGTGTGATCAAGAACCCATGTGGATGCTTCCGACTTGTCCCGTGACCAATCCGCTCTCCCATCTTGGGTATGTGCACCCCAATGGCATGCTTGACATCCTCGTCAAGGAATCTCCTTGCTAGTAGCACTCCCTTAGTCCGCAGTGCAACGCCACACACTACTGCATATAACCATGTATCCTCATGTTCCCTACCATACAACTGCACCTAGTCGCACATCTCTGTGCACAACCTAGCCCTGATACATGGTGTTGCATCATCCTGGATCAACTGGTATCCCTCTTGTATCAATGTGTCTGTCACTCTATGAGGAAATTCACAGTGATGTGAACTGCTCCTACTCCCCAGTGCAACCTTGCACACCACTCGCACCACTACACACCTTTGTGCTCCTCCGCATACTGCTGCGCACCTTTGCGTACCCTTATACACCCCTGGATATCAAGGTCTAAGACTGAGTCCATAGGCATCATCCTGCATCCTGTCAGGGTTTCCATCTCTACTACCACACCTCCATAACCTTGGATGAGTAGACCTGCCCTCATGATCCTCTTAGAGAGATCTGACAGGAAAATCTCCCTAAGTGCCGGTGGCGGTGTCACTAAGTTGTTGCTACTCTATGACTTGTGCACCCCACATATCCGTGGAAAATCCTCATCTCCATACAACGCTATGTCTGGTGGTCGACCGATGCCACCTCCTCTGATTAGCCCTTGTCGAAGTGTGTTGATCCTCCTATGATCCCATGTCCGAACAACCTGCCATAGCAACTCACGGAATCTACCTGCCCCCTATCAATCCATCCTATCAGTAGGATTGTCTAGAACTTTGATGGAAATTTGAAAGTGTGTATGCGCTCAGGCACTAGATCCATCACAAAGTTGCTGCTATCACTGACGAATCCTTGATAATAGTCTAGCCCTGGAGCCCCTTTGGTAACCCACGACCCTTGTGGAACTATGGCAAGGGATATATACTGACACCTAATCCACTCCAGCAGGTACCAACTTAGAATCTCTTGCCATCCAACCCCTAGAGAGGAATCAAATGCATGAACTCCCATACATAGAACAAGCCCTCCATCTTGTGAATGTTGCACTTTGTGCAACTCATGTTGCCTCATCTCACCATTCTGGTCAACACATAAACTCTATCGAGGTGACTCTGCCTCTCCCTCTACAATATGCAGAGGCTACCTACTAGTGCTACAAGCCCCATCTATGTATGTCTGAAGAGTGTTGCTCCAATATGAACTCTAGTTATACCATTAAGGAATCCAATCATTCCCTAATATGAGTCAGTTTGGCTATTGACTCGGCACAAATCGCTCTCATTCGCTCTAGCTCCTTGTTCTAATATAGAATTGCCTCTCATACTGTCATGGCCTTCTTTTTTAAATGTTAGAAGGCTGGCCTAAAACCGATGAAACTGATGTGGGCGACTATCATCTGTAAACTCGGCCATAGATTTGGATCCCTCTGTGTCTTTTGGCACCTTGTCAATGGCGAATATATCTCTAGGCACCTCATCAATCTGTTGTGGGCGACCATTGTCTGAAAACTCAATCATAGTGTTGGGTAACTCATCGATTGTTGACACCTCATCCATCGGTCGTACCTCCTCAACAGATGGCCCTTTGAGTGTATCCTCTACTCTCTCCACTATGGTGTCAACTAGAGCTAGCACAAAAATCTTCAACAAGGGTGACTCCCGCATCTCACTAGGTATATCTACATGCTTCTCACTCTTGCATGTCCACTACCTCATGATCAACCTCCTCCTCAAGCTCCTAATATCTAAGGCCAGGTCTCCACTAGTAGAAGCACCCCTTAGTCTCACCCTCTGATTGCCCCTGTCCTGTCCACTCCTTTTGAGGAAGTCTGGTGCCCTGATTCTGTTGACTTTTCCCACATGGTGTGAATGGTTGCACCCCCATGGCATGCGCACTTCTAGTGTCTCTATTGTAAGGATGAGGATGGCTCTGGTTCGTCACCTTCCTCAACTGGGCGAACCTCTCATTGTTCTAGTAGATTCCACCCAAAATTCCTACATACTAAAGCTTCCTTGAGCCATGGGTTTGTCTATGGTTTCATCCGTCACTGTGCATACATGCCCAACACCTTCATGATCTTGCGAGCTTCCTCACAACTGGCCAAGATCATGCTCTGATATCACTGTAATATTCCTAACTGAAATTTAACAACTAATATCAAACAATGGACTAGGAACAATAAATAAATTGGAACTCATACATAACAATTAAAACACCAAAATGTCCAGTAACACAATCTGAGCCATTTTATTAATTTTGTGATAAAAAATACATAAAATGAGTTGAAATTTTGGAACCTGGGCTTGCTATGCAATATAAGTAGAACCCAGAAAAATGGCTCAGACCTAAGTGGTAGAAATGGCCAAAGAGTGATCTGTGCTCTACCAAGAAATAATCTACTGCTCACTATTGGTTGGAATGTTGATCTCAGGGTTGAATACTCCTCGGAATGCTTCGAAAATTTAGCTATAAAGTCCTCTCCCAAAACCCAAAAAACCCCAAAAATGGTTTGAGCTTAATCCAGATGATGAAAAAGCCCTCCAAAATTGTGCAAATGGCTCTTTGGCTGGCTATACACCCTATTGGGTTTCTACCCTTTATATCGCTTAGAGAATTCTAAAAAATTAACCTCAGCCTCTACACACCAATCTCAACAAAACCCATAAAGGGTTTGGACCAATTATAGCTGACTCGGATGACCCCTAAAAGTGCGAATGGCTCTGCCAGATAGACTCTGTGCTTGAAAATGCTTTACTCAAATCTGTTCCAAACAATCGCTGAATATTCACCCAAACTCCACACAAATTCTCCTCTAAAAATAGGCTTTATCTCCAACCCCAATCTCTCCCGAAATATGTTGCTCCTCTCTCCTGTGTAATCTTCGGCGAATGAGCTTTACACACTCTTTAAATGAGAGAAATTTGGCCCTGGAGATTCCCTCAATCTCTGCCCTTCAAAATTCCAACAAGCTTCTGCTACAACCAAGGGAAAACTCTATCCAAAAGCTCGAAATCTCTATCCCAGAATTGCTGCTCCAAAGGATGTACCACAAACTCCTCCTATGCCCAAGAAATGTGCAAAGCTGATCTAATCTCCTGCAATTAGCTCAAGGGAAGCCTTGAATTGGACTTCCAAACCTTCTCACTAGGGAGACACTCGAAGTTCTCTGAAATGAGGGTGGAATGTCTACTAGGAATTCCTGTGCTAAACAACACTTTTCTTCTTGTGCTAAACAACCTCAAGAGAAGATGAAAGGTGAAATGTAATAGTCAAAAGATAATCCAAAATGTGTCCATCCTCCTTTTACAATTTCTCCTCATGCCTCTAAACTCCTTTTTTAATATTATTTTATTTGTGGGTGCCATTTTCCACTAAGTTACTTTTGCCACCATTTAATAACATAATAATTTGCTGTTATTCTCCAATAAAATAATACTAGCCACCTTTCTCCAATAATATTTTCTCCTTTTTATTTAATATTAGTAAAATTGGGAAAAATTCCTTAGTGACTCCCATGCTCACAAAATTGAGGATATTACACCCCATGGTGTGGCAATCAATGCTTTGCATGAATAGAGGCCCATGGCTCTCAACGCACACTACAAATGCCATTGTGATCCTCTAGTGGGCTAGGATCCTGTATAGGGAGCCCAAGTCCAAAATGAAAACCCACTTGCAATCTTGTATGAGATCCAATGTGTCTCCTGACCTTCAAATACAATGATTCATTAGGGTAATTGAGTAAATAAGCTTGTTAATCAAGGGCAGAAGTGGACACTTCATAGTGGGTTTTGCTTCCAAATTTGGGGCTCTGAACATGTAATATTGTTACCTCCCTGGGTAGGGGTGGTTAATAAAAGACCCTATCAAATGGTTTCAACCTTTAAGGGAATGATAGGTCCAAGGTACAACCTTCAAATTCCAGGTGTCATGTTAAATAATGATGGAACAAAGTGGGGACAAAGGGAAGGCTCCAAGCAATGTGCCATGGTACAAGGGTAGATATAATGAGGAAAGCCCACACCTTGGGTATATGAATGTAGGAGGGAGCAATCGTGGTACATGATTTACCCCGACCTTTTTTTTTCCACCCTCCTTCATATGCCTTTTATTGATTTTTCTTTATTTCACTGCTCAGGGCTCTAGGGAATGAGAGCATGATGTGTAAGATATAACAATAATTAACCCCTTAAGGTGGGTTAGTTCATTGCCCACCAGGGGTTGGGACATTCATGGGTTCCAAAATGATGTATGGGGCACTCATAGGGGCCCTAAGAACTAGGGTATTGGCCATAATGATAGGGGGTATAGCTCACATTTGGCTTTTGCCCACGTGCTAATTTTTATTGTCTCAACCATCTTTTGCATTTTGTGGTACATTTCCTATTGTATGTGGCCATATTATGCTTTTTTTTTAGTTGCATCAACCTCCAAGGCATCGTTCCAGGGCCGATCCAAGGTGTGGACAAGGGGAAGGGATGCTAGCACCTTGTGGACCCAGATAGGGAAAATGTGAAAGGGCTTGTAATGAGTGGAGGGGAGTGAGATATATGGTATTAGGAAGCAGGACCATGCAACCAAAATTAGGGTTTCCCATGTAGTGTCGTTCGTAAAGCTAACAACTAATAAAGGCAATTCCACATGACAAGGATTTATGATTAATTGCCCAATTAAGGTAAGGGAAGAAGAGTACAACCAAAGCCCTTTCTTCTTCCAAGTCTCCTAGTAATACATGCGCAAGTGTGCCCAAGAAAAACAAGCATAAACAACCAATTACATAATGAAAAGTCATACCTTTAGGATTGGATGGCCCACCTTCAAACATACAATCATGACAAATGAGCGGGGGTAGACAATGACTGGATCAGGCGGCGAAGAAAAGTAGCACATCAAAGCTATTAGGTGGCTATCAAGGGGTTGTTGGCTGCCGACTGAAGACAAATCTAGAAGAAAAATTCTCCTATGGGGTCACCCACTGGTGGTGGGTAACATGCAGTAAAATCCGATGCATGGTATATTTCATGAATGTAGGACATCCTATTAGATTATACATATCAATCATGTAGGAGATGCTAGAGTGAATTTAAAGATGCCTTTAGATATGCTTGCTTCACCCTACAAGCACTAACCTTGAAGTTCAATGAATAACAAGGATTTTGTTCGTCCAATGGAGTTGCCAGAAGAGGATCTTATGATGTCATTGAAAGGAATTACCTCTTCAAATATTGGACCAAGGAGGTAGACCTGCTTCCTCCCCGGAAACAATGCCAAAAATGTTGCCACACAGTCTAGTAGGGGTCCTAAGAGGGGTACCTATGGGACACTTACTAGACTAAATGACAACAATGGGATAAAGACCCACTGCCACCTCAATTAATGTCCCTTTCTCTTTACATAATTTCACTGATGGGAGGAGTCCCGGTATGAAGGAAATCACCCGAAATGATATGATCAATGACAAGGTATAAAGTGATTTCCAAGGCCCATTCAAGGAGAGGCTCAATTAAGGTACAATGCTTCAAGTGAAGCTAAAGAATCTCGAAGAAAGATCTAAGAGGAGAGTCAAGACCTAGGATTTAGGGATTCAAATAATATCGAATATGGCTAGGACCAAGACTTCCAAGATGAGGCAAGGCCTCTCTAGAGGCTTTGTAACATAAGTCTTCTTCAATTAGGGTTTTCGCTCTACTTGAGGGACCTAGAAAGAAGCCCAAATGAGACCAAGGGATTTTGAGTAATCATGGGATTAAGTTGTCTAGTATGATCACTAGGTCAATCTTAGGATAGGAAAGGGTCAAGAATGATTGATTTCTCAAAGTTTTAAGTGCAAATGAGACCATAGATGTTCAATATGGTTTCCAGAGATGTAGGTTGTAGCCAAGGCTTTAGTTTTCTCATAAATCGACCGTGGGAATTACTCCAAACTTGGAGGATCACTAGAGGAGACACCAACACAATAGCCTATCCAAACGGTTTGCAAGATCGCCCCTCTAGTGCAATTTGCAGGTTGCACTAGCTAGCTGTCTAGGGTAGGGGCCGAAATTTAGGAAAAGGAGAAAAGAGATGGATAAGGAGGGTGACCACCAAATTTTCTTCTACTATTGCCTTACCCTTGGGTTATGGAGTCTATGTGATTTCGAAATTTGGCCGAAGATGTCTTCAAGGAGGCTAAAAAGTGATGCCCTGGCACCTACTTTTCAAAAATTACCCACCCAAGTTCTATGGATTTTTAGGGAAGAAAATCAGATTTCAGTCTACTAGGAACATTCATCTACTTGTTATTCAATGAGTAACATGCACAAATTTGCAATCTAAGAATTTTTACAATGATATTCAATAATTAGTGTTGGAAATACTGAGAGGGGGGTGAATCAGTATTTCTTTTCAATTGTTACTTTTACCAGTTAGATCACTTATATTTAGAACACAAAATGAAGAATGAATGAGTACAATAATTGTTGCCAAGCTCCAACTTGGACTTTAGAGAGACTCCGACCTCTAGGGCTTTGACCCTATCTTATCCAAGACACCAACCTTGAGTTTAGGAGCACCGACTCCAAGAACACCAATCCTCAACCTTCCAGGCTCCAACCTGTATTTGCCAAGCACCGACTTGGACTTCCAAGGCTCCAACCTTGTCAATTTTGAGCCACCAACCTCGAGGACTCCAATCCTATATTTGCTTTAGGCACCGACCTGGTTTCTTGAGGACTTTGATCCTCTAGGGCTCCAACCCTATTCTCCAAGGCACCAACCTTGTTGTTCGAGGCTCCAACCTCCGGGCACCAACCCTCTGGGCTCCAACCCACTTTCGTACTTTGTCTAGATGTGTTTGATTATACTTCACGGCTCCCTATGTCTTCTTCAATGAGCCCTGTCAATTTTTAGCAATGTCTCCTCAAAATTGCTTCATCAATGACAACCTTGTCTTCACATGAAGGTGTCTCCACAGCTCTTCATGGTACCCAAACAAGATCTTCAAGCCACCTCATGATGTCTCATGCATCATGGTCTTCAAGAATGTCTCCAAGGTGTCGTCAATGTGCTCCAAAAGGATCTTCAAAACAATACTCCTTCAAGAGTACTTCAAAGAGTTGCTCCAATGTCTTGTACAATTGTTATTCAATTGATGTTCAATTGCTAAAGTCCACGTAGTATGTAACTGCAAGAGATAAATCACTGTCTCAAGATAATAGAGCCGAGACTACAGTGCCGCGAGATCAACTTCCATAGGTCTGAGCAACATGTCAATGTCTGCGCTATGGCTTTACTTCAGGTCTGATCCTTCCAAGATGAATCAGGTCAAAATATTGTCCTTCCACTCTGTCTTCTGCTTCCTTCTTCGCTCGGCCTTCAGCTTCTATTGTACCTTCCTCGTCTACTAGACCTTTGGCTTCTCGACATTCGACTTCTCAATCTTTGGCTTCCTCTGTCTCTTCAAGTTCACAAGTTGTGAACTGTTACTTCTTCGTTGTGTTAGATGCACGAAATTAATTTCCTAAAGTGAAGCGTATCAACTTGTATATATATGACGTTTGCCAATAACCAAAAGACACGTTCATTGGAAGGAGAGGTCGACTTATGAGTTTGCACATTAAAAGAATTTATCAGAGAGGTCCTTTTTTTTAATAGTCATCCAAAGCTATACCCACATGGAGGTCCCACATTAATCGCAATCGCAACTGCAACATTATCACATTAATCGCAATCACAACATTCATGAAAATCAGAGTTATTCCATTAATCCCGCAATCGCAATATTCAATATCACCCGGTAGCAAATGCAATATTTAATAAACCATTTTTAATAAGTCCCTTGAGTCCACACCTCTATCGTAATCGGCGGTTTGACAGCCCTTTGAAACTTGTGATTACTGCGGATGCGATATTTTATTAAGTCATGGTATAATGGTCCAGTGGGTCCGCAATTCTATTGCAGTTGACGGTTCGGGGGTTTATCGCAATTGGCAGTCCGAGTTGACAACCCTTTGTGATTTGTGTAACTTCCAATACCCATACGCTATACTACATAAAGGTGTATTTTAATGGAGTTGTCGAGTCTGCATATTATATCGCAGTCACAGTTTTAGTGTGACATTCCTTTAAGACTTGCGATGTGAAGGTTCTGATACACGCGGATGAGATATTACAATAGGGCGGTTATCATAACCTATTTTCGTGTTCGCAATACATATCACAGTCGGCGGTTTGCAGGACTTCGACTGGCACATGGATTAAAAATGGTCTTAACCCCCACAGTTGACCGTGATCTAAGGGTTGACTATGAGATCGACGGCTAGGATTAAGTGCGGGACTTCAGGGATGATCAAGGAAATCTGTACTTTCCTACCCCCACTCTTTCGATAACTTTCTTCTTTACTCCTCGGTTCCACTGTTTCTATTATGTCTGTATTCAATACTTGGATCCTCCATGAGCAGTATTATGATCAATGGGGATCAATGGGCAACCACACATGTCACAAGAATTTTCCATCACAAACACTGCCATATTGACATCAATGACAACCTAGATTAACAATTAGGGCATAAGAAGAATTAGCTAGTTGCAAAGTTGCCACACATTAGACATTATTACATAGAAAAAATCTTCAACAAAATCACTTGCAAGATAACAAGAGATATATCCAATCCAAGATCAAGAAAGCGGCTCTAGGAAAGAACAAAACTTCAACTTCCAAATATATCGAAATGCATCAAAAGAGCTCCAATAGGCATCTAAATAAAAGTGTGAAATTCTCAAGAGAGTGATGTCCAAGTGTGATGATGATGTTTAATACAAATGAGGCTTAGCTTTATTTATATGAGCCTCTTCTAATTTGAATTAGCCTAAGATGCCCCTAAAAATATTTTAATGTGCAAATTAACATAACTTTGGTGACAAGCCCACCCAATAGCTCATAAAGTGCAAAATAAGCCATCCAAAATTAAGCTAAAACGATGAACCAATGGTGTAGAAGGGTTGTTGGAAGGCCTAATCGAGTCCTCAAGGTGCCATGATGAAGAAGAGGGCTCCATGAATGATGGTCAAGGGGGTGGCCCCTTGACTTCCAAGGAAAACATCATGTGGTGCTCCGAAGTGGCTCTAGGGTACAAGTAGTGGTCTCATGGGTCTCCTGGTGTAAAATAAGCCTGTATATTGCTCCAAATGAGGGCATGAAAGATGGTGCTTTCCCTCCCATGTCTCAAGGATGAGACAAACCTCCTCCGGGCCTCAAATCAACTGCTAAACCTTGTATACAATGCTAAGTCGACTAGGGGAACTATTGATCCAAGTGCATCATCTTGCATATAATGTGGGGCAACGAACAAGCCATTTAAGGTGCTAAGGCTTCCCATGGCATGAGATAATGCTCTGTCACATGATGGAAACCCATGGCTCTCAACGCATCCCCTACAAGTGTCGATATGATCCTCTGGTGGGATTTTGCCCCAATTAAGTTACCCAGCGCATGCTAAAACCACCTGCTAATCCTATATAAAATCGAATGCATCTCCTCATCTTCAGATACAATAATTCATTAGTTCAATTGAATGAATACACTTGTTAATCAAGGGAAAAAATGAGACTTCATAGTGGGCTTCCCTTCCAAATTTGGGGTTTTGAACATGTAATGGTGTTACCTCCCTAGGTAGAAGTGGTTAATAAACAACCCTATTAGGTGTTCCCAGCCCTTAAAGGGAAGGACATGTCCAAGGTACATCTTTCAAGTGGTAGGTGTCATGAGGATAATGATGAGGTGGATGAGGACACAGGGGTGTCAAGGCCAAATGACATGGGCTCAAGGGTGGTAAAGATGAGGGATGTCACATATTTGGGTGTATGAATGCAGGAGGGAGCAATCATGGTACATGGGTTACCCTGACCTTCGTTTTTTCACCATTCTTCATTTGCCTTTGGCCTTTTATTGATTTTTCTTTTATTTTACTTCTTAGGGCTCTAGGGGATGAGAGCATGATGCATATGATATAGCAGTGATTACCCCCTTGAGGTGGGGCAATTAATCGCCCACCAGGGGTTGGGACATGCATGGGTTCCTTATTGATGCAAGGGGGCACTCATAGGGTCCCTAGGAACCAAGGTGATGACCATAATGATAAGGGGTAGAGCTCATGTTTGGTTTTTTCCCACATGCAAAATTTTATTGTCACGATCATCTTTTGCATTTTGTGGTATTATTTCCTTTTGTATGTGACCGTTATAAGCTTTTATCTTTTTTCAGTTGCATCAACCTTCGGGGCATCGTTCTAGGTTTGACCCAGATATGTGGACAAGGGGAGGGGGAAGTACTAGAGCCTTGTGGGCCTAGTGGTCATGTGTATCTCTAGGGGGAAGATGATGAAATAAGGCATGTAATGTGTGGAGGGGAGTGAAAAATGTGGACCAGGAAAACAGGACCGCGCTACCAAAATTGGTTTTTTCGAAGTAGTGCCCATCCTAAAGCTATAAGCCAGTAGGGGAGATTCCATGGTACTAGGATTGAGGATTAACCCTCAGTTAAGGTAAGGGAACAAGACTATAGTCAAAACCCTTCCTCCTTAGAAGTCACACCAATAATCCATATGCAAGTGTGCCTAAGAAAAACAAGCATAAGCACTTGATTACATAATAAAAAATCATACCTTTAGGATTGGATTGACCACTTTCAAATATACAACCTCATTAGATGGGCTAGGAGACATATGATTGGCTTAGGGAGCAGAGACATTTGGCACAACATCGGCTACACGGGTGGCTATCAGGAGCTGAAGACAAATCTAGGAGAAAAATTTCTCCTATGGGGTCACCCATTAGTGGTGGGTAACATGATTGTTTGGTCAGCAGTTGGATTCAAGCAGTATCTACTATGATAATTAGAGTTGCATCAAGCTCTCTCAGAATCTAGTGTTACATGATAGGTCAAATCATATCGACATCAAATACCACTTCATCAAAGATTGTGTATAATGTGGATCAATTCGGCTACAATATGTTCCCATAGATCAGTAGGTTGCAGACATTCTTACGAAGGAATTGGGTAAAGCAAAGTTTTTCTACTTCAGGGATACGTATGGAGTAGTGGAGAACACCTTCCTCGTTAAGAGGGAGTGTTAGTTTCTGGTAGCAACAGATAGGTTTTCTAGTCTCTATTGGTGTCTAAGAGGCCGAGGAACACATGAGGACATTTATCTCCAAGACCCATAAAATTTTTCTACGGAAAATGGCTCTACTAGATTAATTAGCTAATTATTAATTATTTCGCTAAGTCTAACTTAGGAAAACTAGTTAATTAAATAAGATTAATTGAGGTAAATCGATTTTTCTCTAGGGACTTCAAGAAAAGTCATTTGATGGAGTCAAGATGATCTTAGCCATTGATTGTGATTTGATTGTGGTCGTTGGTTTATGAAAGAGAGATTATAAGAGCAAGTCGATGGGGCATTGGAGATCACTAAAAAAGGATAGCGAATTGCAGTGATAACAACGACGTAGACGGAGACACCAAAGACGAGGTTTCAATAGAGAGATTGGGTAGAGAATTTCCAAAGAAATTCTCCACAAATATTCCAGCATTTCAAGAAGGGAAAGGAGGCCAAATTATTCTGTAGTGCTCATAGTTGGGTAACAGTTCGATTTCCAATTACCGTAGATAAGGTCCAGAGGAAGTGCGAGTTGTAGGAGGCAGGAGATATTGCCAGAACTAATTTCTAGAGGCAGTACGAGTTACAGACGGGGTCGTACGCATTTTCCAGTTGCCAGTGTCAGTTGCAGGCAAGAGGTGTGAGTTGTAGGCAGGAGGCCGTGTGGTTTTGCAGAAGGAAAACTTGTGTTTCCAATTGATTTTGCTAGTAGGAGTAGAGAAAGAATTATTTGTTGGAGCTTTGCCAATGAGAGGTAAGTATATTGTAATTCTCAATTGTTGAAGATTATTATTGTTTAAAACTCTCATCTGCAAAATTGGTTTTCCCCACATTGGGGTTGTTCTAGGGACAATTTGTCCAGAAGTATTGGTGTCAATTATTTTATGTGTGTACATTATTTCTCAATTCTTGTTATTATTTGTGAAAATTGCAATAGTGATTTAATCGTTATTTGTCATAATTATTTCTAACGACAAATAATCTCTAGTAGATAGAAGATTAAATTCCAATTATTGTAATTAAGGTAATTCCACAATAAGCCTTTTCTTGGCCTTGCGCCCTTAGGAAAGCTTATTTACCTTGCTATTTCTCAATCCATAGGTCACATTGTGCCCTAATTAGGCCTATTGGAGGATGCACATTATTTTATTGCGCTAGATAAGCATTGTCTTTAAGAAGGAATCCCTCCTAGAGCCTATCTTGTCACCTTATTATTTGTAGTTGATATATTCTTTTAGGTGACCTATTGTAGGGAAGCCTCACTAGTGGCGAAAGTCCACAAAGGAGCAGGGGGTAGTGGTTATGGTGACAGTGCACCACACCTCATATTTTTGTCTCTTGATCTAGCTCTTGTCTTGTAAGCCATCCTCACGAGACCTGTTAGATTTTGAGGCAATAGTTACAAGTACAAGTCATGGAGATGAAAATTAATTCTAGGCGATTCATTTCACTAGTCTTAATGCCACTTGTTCAACCGTGTGTGCATTACTCATTGTAATTAGTGTTGTGGAATAATAAAATTCATGCGACATTTGTCATTATGATTATTTCTCGTGGCATGTGGTTCATGCATTAATAATTTTATCCTTGCAAATGGTCTCAAAAATGACATTCAATCTATTATATTATATATTGGTTTAGGCTATACTGTCACCCAAATTGTACATGTAGATGTGATGACTCATGGTAGGGGATGTCACTCTAATCCCCGCCCTCTCTGTTCTAGTTGTCTCCCTACAATAGGCTATGGGGGGTAGTTCCTATGAAATATAAGGATGAAAGACTTGTCGGAAATCGACAAGTTAGGGAGACACAACTTAATGGCCTGGAAACTTGTTTGATGATGATTAGAAAGTTTAATTATTGGCACAATTTAATTAGATTATTTGAGAGACTAGTTCCTTATGGAGTCAAATCACTTGCACAATAAAAGTTAGTTACCAAGTTACCAGATGAACAGTTGCTGCTTAGGATGCACACTATCCTATATGAGATGCGACACCTAGAACTAAGTGAAATGCAAACTCCTGGTTAATTTTAGATTAGATGCCCATTCGAGTCCTTTCTCTCAACTGTTTTGAAGTTAGTCTCGAGTGTAGGTTGTGGAGAGAAACCTAGGGGAGGATATCAATGGATATATTAATGATACCTCCCTTAGAGATCTAACCACTCGAATGCCTTTGGTGTTGCAGAGATTGTGGCTCTGGAGTCTGACAACTGCAAGGTCACCGTGCTAACCACAAGTGAGGTTGTAAACTTCTCAAGCTTGGTATGAAAGGTGCTCCTGTTGTCTTTCAACCAAGCTTATGCCTAGAGGTAAATTAATTAATGCACTACTACTCGTAGAATGCAAGTGCAAAATGAGTAATTAGCTTTAAGTGAGATCGTTAAATGTTTTAAGTACTTTGAAACAAATTATCTAAACAATAATATTCTATTTAGAGAAATAAAGGAAAGTACTTGACAATTACAAGGATAATCTTCACCAAAAGCAGTGCCCAATGAACTCTTTGATTACAAATTAGATTATCTAATGAAAAGTAGAGTGTACGATAATTCAAGATTAGAAATCGCACACTGGACCATTTCTTTTCAAATGAAAATAAACATAAAGTGCACTAGTCCGATGTTTCTCTTAACAATGTTAATGTGCCAATTAGATCATGCCAATCCTTCAACAAGATATCAACACAATTAGCAATTCTGGAGAGTACTTAGATGACTTCAAGATTACTCTTATCACAATATCTATATGGTGATCAATCAAGTGCTTTAAGAGTAAGTTAAATTCAATGTTGCAGGATTATGATTCTTAGATGTGATGCTCACTTGCAAAACAATATGTTAGTGCACTTATTACAGAAAGGTAAACTCACAAAAAATGCTAATTATGACAATAACAATAGAAAACAATTTAACTTTCAAATGACAAGAAAATATCCAATTCCTTTGGTTAATAGCAATGCCAATCAAAAGTATTCCTTTAAAACTAATGTCACAATGTATTAATTCTTTTCATTGTCAATGAAAGGAAGAGAGAAAAAACATTCACTAATTTGATAACCAATGACATGTAGGTATGCTTGCAATTAGAACTATTAGGAAACTTAGAGAATGATGGTATGCTCAAAGATATTTATTCTTTACATGATGTTAATGGCATTAAAAGAGCAAGAGAAAACTTGTGAGAGCACCAAGCCTATCTTGTGTAAGGAATGCCAATTCAGTCCAAGTATACCGATTACCTTTTAAAGAATCTATCTTCTTATTGAGAGTATTGACTTAATGCATACACACATATTTTGTCAATAAGATGAGATTGTTAATAATGAAATACTCATGAATGCAAGAGTGCAATAGATGGATGCAAGAGCTAGCAATGAAATGCAAGAGTGATATGAGGCAGCAAAGAAGCCTAGAGGCCAATGATCACAATAGTAAGAGAAACAACCCAATCAAATTACTTTGCCAACAATAAGACCATTACCAAAGATGCAAGGGATGGTAAGAGTGGATGCCCAACAAGTTTAGGTGTCACTGCTATGCCTTTTATACCACTGAAAAATGTATCGTGAGGCCGTAATGAAACAGTGATGAGAAAAGAAAGGTTGAGGAGGCAAACCACAAGGCCTTATGGCCTTTGTTGGTGACCAACCTGACTTTTAGGGATCCTTTGATGAATATGCCAACCTGCAACCACCAACGTTAACTCTGAAACCACTTGAAACACCTACAAAACAAAGTGTCAGTCCAAAATACGAATGCTTATGATCAAGAGGAGACAAGGAGGGATGGACTAGGGCTAGAAAAGGGCAGCGATGAGGATAGAAGGCTTGAATAAGGCCTTAACCTAGGGTTCAAGGCCTAAAAATGGCACATATGAAGGGTTCAAGGCCTAGAAGGCCTGCGACAAGGTAGAGAGTGGCCAAACTAGGGCTGCCGAGAGGGGAGAAGAGGCTTTATGTCCTGCGACACAAAGATATCAAGGCCTAGAAGGCCTGTGGTAGTAAGCGAAAAGGCCTATAAGCCTGCGACACACCAAAAAGGGGAAGGAGAGGGGATGTCGTCAAGTTTTAAGGCCTGTATAGGCTTGCAGTGGCTAGGAGGAGGCCCAATTAGGGTTGTCGCAAGAGGAGGAGAGCCCTCAGCTAGACCTTGGAGGCCTAAAAAAAATTTCAGACCCCTGCAAAAATAAAGAGAATTAGGAAAATGCAAAAAATTTACCATAAATTAATTAATTGACTCTAGAGGGGATTAATTATTTTTCCAGCTTCAAATATTTTAGTCATGGTGTCTAACTATGAGTAACCATGCACTAAAATATTTTTTACATCAAATTATTACAATATCTACCCTTAGAAGGGGAAATACATATTTAGACATAGACCCTCAAGACATTACCCAATTCTGCGACATGATATGATCTAGTATGAAACCAAGTGTGTTTATAATAAAATAATTTAGCAGTGGTGTCTAACTATGAGTAACCATGCATGAAAATATTCCTAAACGCACTTTTACATTGACTCGATAAACACTAAGACTCACTTAAGACCTTGTCAATGAATTCCACCCTAGCTTTGGGGTTATAACTGGAAGAAAAATTCTGCCGATTATCCATGTTTACAAATGAACATAATTCGAGGAGGTTAAAAAATTTCCTAGGATGAAATCCTTTGACAAAAATCACAGGCTTACCTAGGTGTTGTTACATGACTCAATGGCCATAATAGAGTTATTTAAAATAGTTTTGTAGAAATTGGGTTTATAATGATACAACTGAAAGCTGAATGATGGCATTGATTTGAAAAAAAAATGATCTGCTGCTTTGTGCTCTGCTTCTTGGACTGTGGACAAAGTGTGTTCAACAAGCTATATTTTGAGATTGGCCATGTTGTTTGAACTCCCTTGGTGTATTGAAACTCTAGTCCGATCAATAATATTTGGTCATAAGAGAATATAATTATGTTTTTCTTAATTGCAATGTCCTCTCTCTAATAACTTGCTTTGCAATAAGACAGGAGTAGCTTCTTTCATTCTTTTAGTTGACACCCTATATCCAATTCTTATTTTTGGCAACTTAGCTTTCTATATTTGTTGCCTTATGGTATGCATTTTTATTTTTATTTTTAAAATTCTATAAATGGATGGACTTACTTTCTTGACAATATGTTGTCACCTTTGTAATATTTGTATGTAGGGTGTGCTCAGATAACTCATACTTCTAGTTTACCTTTGCATTGTTTTGGGTTTTTCTTAATTGTAGGCACCTTAGAAGAAAAACACAATTGTAAGAAATTTATATACTTACGCATCTAATGAAAACCAATGCATAGTATCCAAAAATAAAGCACACATACAATCTTTGTGTTGTATCAACTTTAGCTTTTCTATAGATATTCAAGTATTCTATACAAGGATTTTTATTTGATGCTTGAACCGAGATACTAAAAGCTCTATAATTGTTACTCATATGTAATTGTAAATTTCTGTATCGATATGGGACGTGAGTGACTAAATCCAACAAATGGAAAAATATATGTTTCTCTGCCCACTTCTAAAGACAAAAAATGCAACTCTATTGAGGCATCCACTAAGAAGAAATTGGGTTGTCTCTTTAGTTAAAAAAGGGTATCAATAGTTTTAATCAACACCATTTGTTTAGGTCATTTTCCAAGATATATTTACTATTATTAATAAAGTGGATCATTCCATCAAGTCATTATCAAAGTGACATTGCTTCAATTGCATATCTTTGGTTCATAAATAATCAATGATTGCAAAAAAATTCCTAATTTTTTTTTATTGTTAGTTGCTTGAGAATGTTGGGAAGCAAAATTTATCCAAATTATGATATGTACTTTTCATTAGATAAAACTTTTGAAATCATTACAGATATTCTTAAGTTGACATCCTGTGATTTATTATGACCAAACAGGTATATTGATAGTGCAGGAGTAAGTGGAGAAATTCCCTCCACTTTAGGAATGCTACGAAATTTGCAAAAGCTGTGAGTTTTGGTTGCTATCATTCTCAACAGTCTTTCTTTATTTTCCTTTACGGTGACATAATACAAAAACAAGTTTCCTATATTGGAAAACTGTTGTGCAGTGTGTAGTAGGATGAGTATGTTTGGCTAATGTTTCTTTGGCTTTGGGTGGCAGATGGGCATCCGATAATCAATTCACAGGGAGAATACCAGACTTCATTGGAAGTTGGAATAATCTCATTGATCTGTATGTACTTGTGTAATTGGGTTGACCTACATTTTTTGAAAAGTTCTAATGTATATGTTGGCTAATGTGTATACTAAAGGTGGATTCTCTCATTTTTTGTCTCTGTTCAAGGTAGAGTTGGGTTTCATTCAACTTAATGCAAGCTATGTGCAAAATGCCTCTAGTTAGCCTTGTTAGAACATAAGCTTCCATAGGAAGGAAGCTTGCAGGGGAGAATTCGTTTCCAGGATACTTTGTATTTATGAACTTTGGTATAGTAAACTGTTGACTGAATTCTTAGAATACTGCACAGAAACCTTGACATATTTTGGGCTTACTAGCACTACTGGATTGAGTTTTTCAAGGTTGTCTGAGCTTATATGTCCTTGGATTATTGGGACTTGATGAGAGGTTATTTATTGTGTAGGAATGCACTTAAACGACTAGTTATTTAGTAGGAGTTGAAGAAACATTCCTGTAGGTATAACAAACTAACACGAACAGTCCAAATCTCATGTTATTATTCCTCCACCATGGGTGTTTATTTTTAATATGAGTTCTGGAAAATATTACAGCCCAAGAGATTGCCAGATCAGCAAACCTAGAAGTTAATGGCTTTGAGTGGAAGACATTTTCCATGGGTGAGGATGTTGCTCCACACTAAGATATTGGAAAACAGAAGAATTAGTAAGTATGCTTAGATTCAAAAAAAAGTTCTTTTGATATATCTTCCTTCCTACAAGGTTTTTGTTGTTGCAAAATCTTGCATCTTGGTTCAAAGCCTCACTCATAAAGAATATGCACAACAAATCAAGGGTGTCACCATTGTCACCTCAACAACTGCCCCTCTTCTATTTTAGTGGTGGCTGTTGCTGCATAGTAGGCCATAGAGAT